>JAJJWW010008371.1:0-93491 GCA_023531295.1 Papaver armeniacum
GCGTCAAAATAAATTACACTTTCTTACTACTCAAAATATAAATATAGCAAGGGCAAGAAAGGATCGATCCCACAGAGAGGTCTAGGTTGTCAAATTGTTATGGTTTCCTATATAAAACACCGAGGATTTTCTGATTTTATGTAATAAAATAAAATAAAAGTAAATAAAGAAAAGTAAACAAATCAAATCAAGGATAAGAAGATATTGGTCATGGATTTCGTTTTCATTCACAAACATGTTTTCAACACAATAACTAGAATTGATATTTTAATCTCAACTTTATCAAAGACCCTAGAATACCTTGATCGCAAGAATATCCCGCAAATCTCCTCATGTCATCAACAAACACATTAAAAGATGCGAATATGAATTCTACCTAAAGGAACAACCTAACGTGTAAAAGCACTAATCAAGTTTAATTCCCTAGATGCATTAAGTTCTATGAAATCAGGCCAATCAAAGCAATAGAACGTGGAAAGCGCACTAATCCGATTTAACAAAGGTTATGGTTCACATATGATCATAAGAATATATCACTACAAACTATAATCAT
The DNA here is from genome assembly GCA_023531295.1 of Papaver armeniacum. Classification (NCBI taxonomy): domain Eukaryota; kingdom Viridiplantae; phylum Streptophyta; class Magnoliopsida; order Ranunculales; family Papaveraceae; genus Papaver; species Papaver armeniacum. The sequence goes on from JAJJWW010008371.1 coordinate 554, forward strand.
ATTTATGCTACTTGTAATCCTAATTATCACTTTTGCGTATAATAACCTAATCTAGCAATAGAGATGAAAACAAACTCAATCGATTCGCGACTCGACTAAATAGCATTCAAATCATGTACAAATATTCATGGTGAATCATAAACGATAATATGGAGACAAAACTAATTTATTGAATTAAAACCCATATTTGGAAATCCAACTTATTCCATAACCAATAATAAAACTCTAGCTCATATTCATGGAGTTCATCACAAGAAGAAAGAGAAGTCTCATGTTTCTCAACCCTAGAATAAAGTAGAGGCAAAAAGAATAATAAAAGATATACAAAGATTCGATCTATGTTTTGAGAAAAGTCTTCTCTTTTATAGCTCCACTCCTTCCAAAACTAGGTTTTGTCTTCAAAGTCCATTAGTTGGAAATTCACCCGGCCCACGAGAGAGAGAAACCCGTGTAGAAATTTTGTCCCAAAAATTTCGCACGGAAAACTGGGATTATGGCCGGAATCCTACCGGAAAAGTCACCTGGGAAAAGCATCTCGTGTGACCAGGCAAAGTCCGCCTTGGCCACCGGGGTCGAACTGTCAACGATCCAACTCGGTGGTCAACTCGGCCAAGCACCGAGTCGGGAGAGTCAGGGTGACTCAACTCAGAGTCAGACCTGAGTCAGGGTTGAGTCAGATGGAATCATGTCTAACTGGTCTGACTAGGCTTGGCATGAGCCATTGCAGGTCTAAACTTCTGCAGCACAATCATTGTGCATCACCAACTTGCTCTTCAGCTTACAACCTTACAATCTGCCATGTAGCCTTATCACCATAACCACCGCATCCCGCATCTCCAAATTGCACTTTTAGCTACAACAGATGCAACACTAACTCCATTCCTTGCCATTGCAATTCTTTACTGACTCAATTCCTATCCCTGGCTTCAGTTAAGATTCAACTTATCACTCCATTCTCAGAGGCATACAAGCATTCACTCCATTTCAACCACCACCAGCATACACATCCCTGTAATTTTGAGCTCCAACACAGTCCCATCTTATTCCACACTTCCCTGCAACAGCAACTTCACTTCATGCCTGCACAAGCAATACTTTGTCTTCACTAGCTCAACTCCGCAATAATTCACAACGGCAACAAATGCAACACCTTCGTACTACCGCAATTCTCAATGGCTGCAACATCCTTATAGCTCAATCAAACCAGTCCCATTCAATCCACCGAACCAACTATCTCAAGCCATCGAGTCCCATTCCCTTGTCATGTTCTCAATCCAAGACCCGCGGCTCAACTCAAAGAACTCACAATGCACGAGACCTGTGCCATCTCTTCCCAGTAACCTCAAATTACAATCCAAACCATCAATTCCACTCTGCCAATTCCATTTATTGTACCACCACTGAGCCATCACAGCCTTCAATCCTGACCTGCAACAAACTCCAACAGTACCAGCACCTTGTAGCTTCAATACCAGTACCAGACATCATTGCAGCTCAACTTCAACTACCAGACCACCACTATTACTTTCTATATCATATCGACAATTCTATCACTAACCCATTCCAATTTCTTGTTGCTCTGCACAGCATCACCATCCCTCTTGATTGCTCCGCAATCCTAAGCATACATCTAACTTCTCGGCTCTTCAACACTTTCAAACTTAGTCAAGTTGCACCAATGCCGCCACACCAACACTACAACCCCTAACCACAGGATAACCCCTTAACCCTGAGTTCTCAACCCACTCTCTCGTCATTAGCAGCAACAACTCATTCCTCATCACCACCGGTGCAGCCAAAAGTCTCAAACCCATCTTGATTTTCTATTCAAAACTACTCAAATCCATTTCTTCAACAAAGCAAAGAAAATCTTCAATCCACCATTTATCACCAACCCATCTTCTTAATATCAAGATCGAGCTCAACTTCCATCCGATTCATTCAGTTTCTCATAAACCCGGAGACTCAATTCAAACCCTAGCTTGGAATTTCTACAAACTTGTCACTGCACTCGCATTTCATCATTCCTCAATTCCAATTTGAACCTTGTATCATCTCATGTAACACCAAAGAAGCACCATCATTCATCTCGAGGTCAATTTCAACCTAAACGTCATCATTTCTTCTTGGATCTCATTTTTTCTTCCTAATTCGACCTCATCCCCATGAACATCAACAACCTTTTACTGTAATTGATTCTTCAAATTAGCATCATCGATACGAATTCGACCCCATTATCGAACCCTAACTTCAATTCATACTCTCAATATAATCGGCGAGTTCTTCTTCTCATTTGAATCAACAACCACATATCCATCGTCTCGGGAGACAACCCCGAGTTCAAAAGCTCCGAACCCATCTTCTCCATTCTTCGATCTCTTCCACCATTTCCGTTTTCAAGAAAAGCATCGCTTCTCGATCTCGGCGGCCATTCTTCACTCCTCTCTGGATTTCGGGTGAATGAGAGAAATATCTCTCATCAACTTCGGGGTTGTAATGACGGGGTTGGATAATGACAACCCAAACACTTGAGATAAGGGCCACCCCAATGGATACCCTATAACAGGTGGCTACCCCTTAACGTACAGTGGGGTGGCAATAGCACTTGGCCTAGAAATGACCAGTTTGCCCTTCTAGTCTTTGAGTTCTTCTTTTGCCCATAACTTCTTCATACGAACTCCGAATGACTCCGTTCTTTCTCCATTGTCTTCATCTTCTCGTCCTCTACACAATGAAAAGTAGAAATCTTGCATTTGAACGAGTTCCAATTGGTCTTTGGCCTTTCTCCACTTGTGACTTCACTTTTTGTAGCTATTTCCACTTCTTTTCGCTCCAAATGACTCCATTGCACCTAATAAACTCAAAAGTAAACATAAGATACATAATTTACAAGAAAACTCGCAAAGAAAGCATAAATACTAGATATTAAATACGGTGTATTCTACACCTATCAAATTCCCCCACACTTAGACTTTGCTAGTCCTCGAGCAAATCAAACAAAAATTATTCTAAAACATACATACAACTCCGTGTCGTCGAGGCTACGGTCACTTTTAGCATAAATAACAAGCCTTTAAACCCCTAGGTGTCCCTAGTGGACGAGTTATAGTCTCGTGAAGGTTTACTAGAGATATACCTACAAAACCTATATTTCAAACTCCGTCTATTTGTGACAAATCAATGAATGAATCCAAAATGACTACAGGAGGAGGTACCTTGCAAATTCAATTCAAATATTAGTAAATAAACTCTAATTAGATAGTCGAACAAGCCACAATACTCGGAAACTAACAAACCACAATCACAATGAAAAGATTAAGAAGATGGATATAGATGTAGATGTTGGCGAATATTCACAAGTGTTCGATGTTTCCCATATCTGTCAAGAGAAGGTCACTTGCTAAGATGAACCTAATCCTATTGGATTGAGCTACTTCGTGCTGAATGCTACATCAAATCAATTGGCATATACAAGGGAACCAAGAGTGACTTTATTCAACACAATAATAATTTCTTCTTTTTTTTTTTTAAGATTGGATCAAATTGGATCCAATTTCTCTTTTTTTTTTAAAGACGGCATGATTAGATCTTTTGGATCCAAGCGCATGCTTCCTTGTCAACACGTATATGATAGTTTCCTTGGATCCTGCATTCCAGTCTTGTTTAGGCGACGGAGACAGGGACTACGTTTCACACATACTGCTATTCCCAAGTGTCTTTTTATTCCGTTTTGGTCTAATTGGTCGGTCTCTTTTTTTTTTCTTTTTCATATATATTTTTTCATCATTTTTTTTCTTTTTCTAGTAACTCAATCACTCTATTTCATCCTAGCAGTAATAACACGTCGATTTTTAGTGACCCACCAAAGCACTTAGAGAACAATAGATAAATATGGAAAAATAAAAATAGAATGTGATATGGTGATATTCCGAGATATGGTAACAACTATCATGTTAATTTGTGATTTCTGAGCTATGTTCTTCCCTTTTAGTTAATTGGTTCCTCAACTCCTGCATTCAAAATGACCCACCAAAGCACTTAGAGAACAATAGATAAATATGGAAAAATAAAAATAGAATGTGATATGGTGATATTCCGAGATATGGTAACAACTATCATGTTAATTTGTGATTTCTGAGCTATGTTCTTCCCTTTTAGTTAATTGGTTCCTCAACTCCTGCATTCAAAATGGTTCCATCCACTAATGGTGTCATCCTAAAGGCACAAGTTCTAGATTTCGGAGTTCAAAAGCACAAATTTTTCTGATTTTTCTATTTTTTTTTTAAAGGGCATTAAGCAAACTATACAAACATATAAATGCTCCCCCACACTTAAACTTTACATTGTCCTCAATGTAAAATTGAATCTTCCAAAGAGAGTTCAAGGTGGGAAATTCCGCAAATGATATGCAAAAACAAGAAAATAAAGATAAAAGCAAATGCATAAAAATAAAAAGATAAGGATAAAGATAAAAAACCGGTGGGTTGCCTCCCACTTAGCGCTTGTTTTAAAGTCGACGGCCCGACTTAGCTTCTTGTAAGATTCATTCCCCATACACCAATTGTAGTAGAAGGTTTTCCCACACTACACCCCTTACTCGATTTTGCTTAATTAGTTCATTGAAAGTTGTATAATTGAGAATGTTTATTGATTAATTTCATGAATTGTATACACAAGAAAAGTAGAATTACACTTAGCAAGTAAAACACTCTTAAACTTTCTCTCCTAATGACTTGCCCAACCATTCCAAAAAGATCCCCCATTCTGAGACTCACTCAACCCCTTTATATAGGGTGATACATAGTGGATGACAAACTTGCTTACCCTTTATTTTCGGGAATGTCCCGCGAAGTGTCGCAGATGCACAAACATTCACTCTCGCGACACTTCTAACCTCGCCAGATCTCACGTCTTCTTTACGTTTTGCTCTGCCGTTATTTATTTGCGTCGTTTATTTTAGCTCCTGCGACTCCCTCGCGACACCGTCGTTCATTAATCCCGCGAGCCTGTCTCATTGCAATATTATGATCCTACATCTTGCCTCTTTTCCTTGAATATTGCTTGAAGAGCGATCTTTTAAGGAAAAATCTGTTGTTGTATTAAACTTTGGTCTTTGCTGATGGGGAACGGCGGAAGAATGCGCATTTGAAAAGTACGTACTTGCCTCTATTCTTTTGCGAAGTTCCAAAACTTCTATATACAAAATATCGTCTCCTATCTCTCCTCATATTTCCTCTGCGAAGGGAGGAGTATCACGAAAGTGATTCTTTTGATTTACCGCGACTGCTTATTTTTATTTGTTTCAGTTTTGTACCTTTACACGGATTATTAATGTCTTTTCTTGACACGTCTCTTTCAACCGCTTATTCTTGACCGTTCATGTCTCTTCGCGCATTAAATGACCTCGTTTTTCTCGAGGATCTTTTTCCCTATATATAACTTTCTTTTTCTCTTCTTTTCATTCTTTAGGTTCTCTCTGCAATTTTTCTTTGACTCTCTTCTTCCGCAATTTGCGCTCCTGCTACTGCAAATCTTTTCTTCGCCCTTTCTAGCGCTGATCTTAATCCCCAAACTTCCATCCATTCCCATACCGATAAATGGCTTTCATCAATCGTGCATACAAAGCTTCTTTTGAAGAGGTTCAACGAAGTTACTCGAGAAGGGTTTTACTCTATCGACCATTCCCGATCAAGAATCTTCATCCATTCTTTCGCAAAATTATTTTTCGATCATCAATGTGATGATCAAAGGATTATAGTCTCGGGTCGAGCTTCTCGCGGGACTTCCCATTCCCTTATACGATCCGAGTTGCCTCTATTTTATGAAATCTTGGCCCATGAAAAATTCTCTCGGCCATTTATCAATTGAGTGGCGATTGCATTCGCCTAATGCTTGAATTCGCGAATCGTGGTCTTTGGCAAAGGATCTTTATACCCTGCCATCGTTAGACACCCGATTTCAAAGACTTGGAAATAGCTTTGAGAAGTACATTGTAGAGAACTTTTTTGAAAACTATTCAAAGTGATAAAGATGGTTAATGCGAAGTCTCATTTGGGGCATTCGCCTGAAAAAGAAGGATAATGTCCCTGAGGATAAATTGCTCATGCAGGATATTGATTGGCACCCGGGCAATAATACTACTCCTCGCCATTCCAAAGATGAGAAATGGTGGGTTGTACCCTTGTTTTTAAATGGTCCTTGTATCGGGCCCGACGTTCTTCCGCGAATCTCGCAGGTATCATCCTTGGGAATTCAAATGGCCACGATAAAGCAACTGAGGTATGTTTCCCATTTTAAATCTTGCCTTTGCAACTTTCTCTGTTTACATATGTTGAGTTTGTATAATTTTCGGATCGCCAAATTGAGAAGAAAGTACAAGGATAATCCATTGGAGAGTACGTTCGTCCATACTTCGATCGCTTACGAGTGAAGTAAGAAACACTTCCTTTGTTATTTGAAACAATATTGTTGCCTCTGTTTCTTATCTTTAGCGTATGCGAAGGTTGGAGTTGAAGAAGCTTTAGCATGAAGACTAAAGGTAAAGGCAAAACTATCATTCGCCGAGGTAAATCTTACGCTCCATTAACTAAGAAGCGAAAGGTTCAATCTTCTTCTCGTCTTAACTCAAGCTCCGAATCTTCGATGAGGATAACCATGATTCGAATCTCTCTCTTGCTAAGGAGATTCCGTTGGCCGGCTCTCCTATGGATCGATTATCTAGCATCTTCTCGGACTCTTTCCAAGGAATGGGAGATGCTCCCTAGCTTCCCTTTGCGTGTACTCTACGCAAATGTGTGTAACGCTCCTTTATTAGAAGGCAATGATTCTTTCAATGGAGCCTCTAGAATCGTGTCCCCTGACTTCTTGAACGCCATTGGGTCTTTGGTATGTATGCGATCACATTCCCTGTTAATTTTAAATTTTTAAATATATATGTCTTGTGACGCTTTTTTGTTTTCTTTCATAGGTTGGAAGAACTTCTTTTGTAGTTGCCTCAGATCTCGAGAGAAGACGCAACAATCTTGAAAAGAAGAACTCGCAGCTGAGCAAGAAGATTCGAGAATTAGAGATGAAAGCTGCGCCATCTCGCGATAAAGACGAGAGAATTCAAAAGTTAAATCTCGAGCTTGACTCCCAAAGGGATAGGGTGTCCTCTCTTGAGAATGCTAATCAAAGCAACTTTATGGTATAAGATTTCACTTCCTTTTATTATTTCTATCTTATCGGTCGCATACTACTACCTAATTTATTACCTTCGCAGATGTATATAATCTCTCCGACGAGGCTATTCTTCTCCATCGTTTCCGAACCCATGGATAATGACCTTCTCCTCGCACACCTCAATCAATCTCTAAGTAGTTCCTCGGATAAAATTAACCTCCTTTCATTAAAGGATCTTCAGTCCAAACATCACTTTTAAAGATCGAACACGAGATCTAATTTAAATTTAACTAACCGCTTTAAACGAATGTACCTTGATTCCGAGAAGAAAATCAAGATTTTAAGGAAAGAAAATTAGTGACCTCATAGATGAGAACGATCGCATTACTAATGAGAGGTGCACTGGGCATTAGCAGAATTCCACAAATCTCTTCTTGGTGTGCAAATTGAACGAGATGAACTCCTTCATCAAAATACTATGCTTAAGCAAATGAGAAGAACAAGTTCGTTCTCTTCTTGTTATCAATAGTGATGATGAATTCGCCCTGGGCTGCGAAAGTTTTAGATAATGCCAGGAATAACCTAGGTGTTGATGTTAGTCTTCATGCCGAGCATACTTCCTTGATTAAAGATATGATATACGATAGAGAAGGTTACTTATTATACCTTATCGCTTCTTACTTCGTGGTATTGCTTGTAAATTATTAACTTGTTGTTTCTTATTTGCAGAATGCGAGAAGAGGCTTCAAGTTAGAATTAGAGAACTTGAATATGAAAAGAACAGCTCGCCAGAATTTTCCAACAGAATTGAAGAACTCGAAAGGCGAAAAACAACAACTCGCCAAGAGTCTCTCCCTTCGTAATAACAAGTATTCCAAGTTGAAGAAACAATTTGAAACAACAGTGGAGAACTTTAACAATGATGCTGTTCGTTATCGCAATGGAGCCATGGAGTATGTTTGTAAGCACAGAACATCCCCCGCATACATATCCTGGCTTCTTGACAAGGTTCCTGAGAATCTACCTGTCTCTGATGTTTCTGATAGTGAAGCTGGCGAAGAAGAAAATTCTGGCGATGAGAATAATAAAACTGAAGAATCAGATGAAGAAGAAGAATCACCAAAGATATAACTCTTTTTGTTTTCTTTTGCTGCGTGTAATATCTGTACATGAATTCAATCTTCACTCCCCTTTTTTGGTAGTTCTCCCTTGTAATATAATTGTCTAACATTATTGATGTATAACTCTTTCGTCAGAAGATGAATAACAATGTTCCATCTTTTCCATTCCCATACTTGCCTCTGTTATTTATCTTCAGATGGAAGATTTTAGTTGTCTTCTTGTATTTGATAATAATCTTATTGTTAATTGAAATGGATCATCGCGACGGAGTCGCTGGGTATCTTCATGAATTGAGAATTCTATCTCTTTTTGTGGCGACAAGGTCATGAACCGCCTTTACATTTTCATGTGATGGCTCATTGACTGCCTTATCATTTTTGTGTGGTCTTAGGAGTTAGACCTCCCTAATTAGAGGTCCTCCTCTGCCACCTTTTATGGCGACAAAATCGCGGGGACGTCTTTACACTTGCGTGTAAAGACCCATTGATCTTGCCTTATCATTTTCCAAGTATTTTTGCCTCTGCAGATGTTTTAGTTGCGACAATATGACAGGCCTAGATATCCTTGCGAACATAAAGCCCCATGACATTGCCGTCGTGCGTGCGAAATCGCGGGACGTCCGTACACTTTCGTGTAAAGACCCATTGATCTCGCCTTACCCTCGCGTTAGTATTATTGCCTCTCTGCAGGATCATTGCACAAATATGACGAGCCTACGTTCTCTTGCGAAAACATAGCCTTATGACATTTGCGTCTGTTTTGACACCCCCTAATGGAGAGCGTCGCCTTATCATCTCCCAGGTTGCCCCTTCAAGGAGGCGAAACATCGGCCATACAAGACTAGCTCCTCCCATCCGGTCTTAACAACAACCGGTTGTTTTCGCAGCCTCTTATCCCTTATACCTATATGGTTTATGGTTACGAGACTGCACCCTAAGTGGAGTTTTCTTCGGGCGAGTGCAACGCATGCCAAGACTTGCCAAGAATGGCAGGGTAGGTTCATCCATCCCGGCACTCGCTCAACCGTGTACCTCGGCGCCTTGTGCATACACGACTCCTTGGAAGAGACCCTCGGTCGCCCAACCAGGTATAACCTACATATATAGTTGGGAATCCAAGGTATCTCTCCCAGGATAGGCTTTCATGTGCCCCAAATTTTCATGGTTCGAGGCCGGGAGCGGTGTAACCTTCCCCCGAACCATGGCGAGATACCCCTTATATGACGCACTTTAGGTCTTACATTTGCCTCTTACGAAATGTTATTCGCGAACTAGGGTGTACGCCATAAAGGTTCGTCCCATTCTTTTGCGCATGTGTCTTTGTTAGATCATTCAATCATTCATGTTTCATTATTTCTTCGATATTTGTTTGCGAAGTATTCGCATAGTTTTGTTTCACTTGTTGTATTTCACTTTTCTTTCTTAATCGAATTCTCATTTTACTCTTGGCCGAGATTCTCGCACATCATTACTCCACCTGCTACTTTGCCTCCCGCTTTTATTGATTGCTCACTTCTTATGCCTTTTGTTCCTCATGTCTTTTGCTTTCTTTATTGTCATAACATTTGTCTTTCTCCGGGCATTCTCCTCATGAGATATGTTCCAGTCCTCACTTCTATAGCATCTACCATTAGTTTTTCTTTTCTCTGTTCATTTCTCACATGTTGCTTCCAACCCTTTCTTTTGGCATTTCTTTCTTGTGACTTTCTATGTCGACCTCATGACATTGTTGCGACTCCTTCCAATCTCCCTGGATGATACCAATACCGTTTGGATGTGGAAATTTTATACATTGGTGGTAGGTCGATCGACCCCAAGATTTCATGAAGCCATGGCCTCCCAATCAATGCATTGTACGGGGATTCCACGTCAACCACACAGAATAAAATATCATTGATAACCCTTGTAGAGGTATTCTCATGTGAACCTCTCCCTTTGGTTTGTTTGCGGTGCCATTAAAGCCATATGTCTTGTACGTTGAGGGGATCAAATCCTCATCTTTTCCTCCCATCGTCTTATAAGTATGGTAAAAGAATATTCATAGAACTTCCAAAGATCGATTAGGATTCGGTTGATTGCCCGACAAGCTTCGCCTCATCATCTTCTCCATCATTTGGTTTTGGGTTAATCTCTAGTTTCACAACCAACGGGCTATCATGTGTTTCTCTTCCTTTTGGTACTTCATCTGCAGAGAAAGAAATAGTCTTCAAAGTGCCACTTCTCTAATGCGTCGTTCTCGCTAGGACTCATTATTTCTTTATCATTAGCATCTCTCGCAAAGACTCTAATCGAGCACGTTGTCATGAAAATCTTCAATGGTACGATAGGAGTGGACGATAGAGTTGCAATTCAAATTCTTAGCCTTTGTCCCGATTTCTATCACAAATGATTCCTTTCCTTCGCCGATTAATCGTTCTATGCATCTCGGTGGTGGTGGTAATGTCGGCCCGTTTCTTCTCCCTTTAGAAAGTGATTCAGCTTCCCCTGATCAATCATCCTGAGAATAATTCTCTTTATGTTTCTACAATCATTTGTTTGATGCCCATGGAAACGATGGTAAGAACAAAACTCATGACTTCTATCGCCTGGCGGTGGTTCCATTCCCACGTTCCAAGGTGCTGGTACATTTTCCATCACAAGTATAGCTTCCCGAGATCTTTTCCACACTAGCATTCGGTGGAGGCATCTTAATCTGTTCCCATACTATTCTCGTGGCTTCTCGCCCTCCACGGTTATTTTGCCTTCGTCCACCATAAGTTTCTTGCACATGATCCAACCTCTGAATCTTATTATTGTTTATTACTGGTTGTAATAGTTCCTTTCTCGCTCAAACTCTTCTTGATCGTGGCTTCCCATGGCTACTATCTTTCGTTGTCCTCATCAGCTTTCCTTGCCTGCTGTCCTTGCGAAGTGCTGCCACTTGTATTTATGAATTGAGGCAGCGAAGCTTGCGTTCGCGGCGTTAGAGCTTGTGTTCGCGGATTGGATAAATTCATTTCATTCTCGTCTTTCTTCTAAGGCAATATATTCTTCCTGTAATTCTCGCAGTTCTGCCATCGTGATTGTATTTTTGATTCTAAAAATTTGAATATATAACAAATTGGTCGCGAAGAGAGCATTCACAAATGAGAGGATGAGGTATCTTTCCTCAACACGTCCCCGCCATTTCGCTACACATGGTCCTCCATCTTATTGTCAACTGCCTTAAACTCTCGCCAACTCTTTGTTTCAACCCGAATACATCTTCAATACAGTCGCGAAGAATTGTTACTTATGTATGCTCCTAAGAATGTGGCTTGTAAATGGTTGAATGATGTGATTGTATTTCTGGCAGTCCTTCAAACCATTTTAGTGCTTCTCCTATTAGGCTTGACGCAAAATATTTGCACAGTATAGCGTCATGATTCTCCCATTGCAACATGCATCTCATATAAGCCTTGATATGTTGTATCGCACAGGTTGTTCCATCAAAGATGTTGGTTAATGCAGGTAGATTACACTTAGGAGGTATTCCTCCCATTTGTACTTCTAGCGTGAAAGGATTCTTCGCGGCTTCGCGATGGCCGTCCAGTTGTCTCCTTCCTCCTTCCCTTCTATTATTCAGTAATCCTCTCATCTCAGCCAATTCTCTTAAGATTTGTTCATTTGCCTCAGAGTTTGTTTCTACTGGTCTTTTTAGCTCTGCTTCTCTCCTTCTTCGCTCGTGCCTATTTTGATCTTCTTGCTCGTTATTTTCTCCTCTTCTTTCCCCGCGACGCTCTTCTTCGTCTCTTTCGTCAATTCGCACGCCATTATATCGGTTGTTCTCTCTTCTTGGTTGCCTCTCAGCTCTCATCATCTGCACCCTCTCATATTCTTCGTTGATATTTCTATTGGTACGATTTTGTTCCCCTTCTCCTTTCGCGGTTGTCATGGTTATTAGGATTGCTTCTTCCATCTCTTGATTTTCCATTTCTGCTCTTATCCTTTCTCGCGAGCTAATCGCGCTTGTTCAATGTAGTGTCTCTCAATGTCATCCTCGATCTCTCGGTTTCTTCTCAATTCTTCTCTCCGTGCAAGATTATTCTTCCCTCCCCATTTGGGTCATTTGGCCCTTGAGTTGCATGTTTCCTTGATTTTCCTATTCCGCTCGTTTTGAAAATTTTGGCCGAGGAATATAACGATCTTCCATTTCTCCTCTTCTCTCGCCATGCTCTATGCTTGGATTTTGTGTTTCTGTTGGTTTTCTTCCTCGGTACTTTCATTTGGCGAATTCTCCCTCTTTCTTCCCTAATCGATCTCGAGCTTGATCTCGCACTACTTCTTGATCTTCTATTTTGCAATCTCATATTTTCCATCCTCAACTCATGATTTCTGTCTTGTCAAGTTTGCTCGTTCTTACGCCTCTAGCCGTCTCTCTTCGTGTATTGTTTGTCTCAATCTTTCTAATCCGTGATTTCTTCGTTTCTGGATTGGTTTCTCCATTCGTCCCTTTGCTCCCTTGTCCATTGCTCACCATTCTTGCTCCTCTTCTCTCTCATCTTCAGAATCAGATCTCCAAGTATGCACACTTACTCTATCATAATCCACAGCCGCATTTGCTACTGGGGAAATCGGTGGTTGATTTTGATCTTCTCCATCATTTCTCATATTCATCCTTGATGATTCTCCTGTTTCATTCCTCCTTTCTCCAGCAAGTCTCCCACTTCTTCTTACAATCGTTGGTTGCCTTTGTACATTTCTTCTTCTAGCCATTTTTCTTTTCTTTGAATTCTTGAGTATCACTCCAAATCTTTTCTCTATTAATCCAAATTCCTTTCGATTCTTTCGTCAATTCTCAAGCTCATCCTGTTTCTAGCGCATATGTAGTAGCGAGGTTTTCCCACACTACACCCTTTACTCGATTTTGCTTAATTAGTTCATTGAAAGTTGTATAATTGAGAATGTTTATTGATTAATTTCATGAATTGTATACACAAGAAAAGTAGAATTACACTTAGCAAGTAAAACACTCTTAAACTTTCTCTCTCCTAATGACTTGCCCAACCATTCCAAAAAGATCCCCCATTCACAGACTCACTCAACCCCTTTATATAGGGTGATACATAGTGGATGACAGCTAAGCTACCCTTTATTTTCGGGAATGTCCCGCGAAGTGTCGCAGATGCACAAACATTCACTCTCGCGACACTTCTTAACCCTCGCCAGATCTCACGTCTTCTTTACGTTTTGCCTGTCGTTATTTACTGCGTCGTTTATTTTAGCTCCCTGCGACTCCCTCGCGACACCGTCGTTCATTAATCCCGCGAGCTCTGTCTGTTGCAATATTATGATCCTACACCAATAATCTGAAAAGTTGGGGATCCACCCATAGCACCTGTTTTTCAAACACTAGCTTCACACAAATATTAGTACAATAAAGCAAAAGTGAAACTATGAACCGATAAAAGCTTCCCCCACACTTATTCTTGTCCACACATGGAAGTGTATAAAGAATATAGACGTCGGGTACTTCCACGGTTTCTTGTTCCATAACCTGCATAGTATGAGAATCAAGTTTCTCTAATGGAGGAAATCGAGAAACAAAGTCATTCAACAATATTCTCGAAGCACATACATTCAAACCAATAAGAGGTAAAGGAGAAGAAACAAAAGGTAAAGGGTTAGATAAACCTTGCACAATCTCTTGTATCATGAAATCCTCTTCATCCTTGAAAAACTCAAGTGAATTATTCACCTCTTGGATATCATGGTCCTCTATCAAACCTTGCAACCAATCTTCGTCCGTTTCTGCCGTAACCAAAGTATCGACATAAACATCATCATTACAATCATGCGCAAGTTCAATTGGGTCTTCCACAATATTGGTTATACCGGTCTCATTCTCAACATACTCCTCTTTGTTGTAAGGCACATACTCTTTTGCGGATCCAAATTTTATCATAAGAAACTTTTTTAGAACACTCGAAAATGCATCATCCTCAAGCTCCACCCTTTGAATAGGCTCTTGATCATTATTAAGATCAATGCTTGAGTAATCTACACAAGTGTCAACATATTCCTCTTTGTCTTCATCTTGATCCCAAAAAGACTCCTCGGAGATGTCACCATGAGTTGTTTCAAGCAATATATCATAATCACCATCACTATCATAGTCAACATAAGATTGTTCCTCGCTGAATTTAGTGTTGCTAATCTCTAACTCATCCTTTTGAATAGGTGAATGATCATTATTACGATCAAGAGTTGAGTTAGCCACACAATTATCGACGAAAGTGCCCAAGGATTGGCCTTTTTCAACATTAGCATCAATCAAATATTCATCACAAACCATATGCACATTAGAATTATCCATATCCTCCTTGTATTGATCAATGCCTCTTCGCAAGATAGTCATGATAGGGTGTAGAATACATCCTAATTTACTATCTATTGTTTATGCTTTCTTTGCTATTTTTCTTGTAAATTATGTATTTTACGCTTGTTTTGAGTTTTATAGCTACTTTGGAGTCGCACGGAGGAAAAGAAGAAAAAATTACTCTATTTGAGCCACAAGGGCAAAATAGTCATTTATGGGCGAACACTATCCGGAGCTCAGTAATGGTTAAGGGGCAACTCTTCTTGAAGAAATACTAAATACAGTCCATCAGAGGTTAAGGGGTAACCAGTTGAGCAGCCCTTATCAGGGGTGACCCGGTGTCAATATCCAGCCTTATCCTAAAACTAAATCGAGAGAGAGGATTTTTCTTATCTCATTCATATCATTCTCTGAAATTGAAAAGGTTGAGGAGATGAAGATTAAGGGAGAGATCAGTTAGGGTTTGGTGCGGAATGATATCAAATCAAGGAAATCGACAAGACACGATCTTCTGCAATCGATGGAGAAGTTAGGGTTTACTATCTCTGAAACCGAATGAAGATGGAGATGGATTGATTGCTATTGTGAGAGATCAACTCGGTGAGAAGAAGTGAGGGTGTTGGAGATGAAGGTGGTTCTGTTGTTTGGAGGAAGAAAATGGGTTCCCGCCTGTTGTTGAAGCTCGGTGAAATGGGTTTGTTGGAAATGGGATGAATCTCTGAACATATGAAGTCGAGACAAGGAGATGGAGTATCTTTGATGGTGGATTGAAGGAATTGATAGAGATTGAAAGTGGGTTTGATTCGAATTGCTAGAGTGGGGTGTTGTTAAGCGTGAAACGATGAAGAACAAAGATGGGTTGAGCTTGAATTGTTAAGGGCTCGACTTGTTTTATGGGGTTTGTGGATTGTGTTGCGAGCCGGGATGGAACTGGAATTGGTAATGAAAGGCGAGAAGCAAGAAGGGAAGCTGAACCGAGGCTGATGTCGCAGATTGCATCGAATTAGTTGTTGAAGGGCATTGCGAGATATGCGGTATGAGTTGGCCTGCAATGAATGGTTCCGATGGTGCTCGACCGAGTTTGTGTAGTATGGCGTGAAGTTGTTTAAAAGCTTGCTTGGTGAAGAAGTGGCATTAGTTGAAGGCTGCGGATTGGGCGTGTTGCGGAAACGGGGCGGTGCGCAACTCAAAGATGTTGTGTCCATGGATGTTTGTGAGCTCAAGGCAATGGCAAATGATTCAGCGAAATTAAGTTAATGGACTTGCAGGTTGCATTGCAGCTCATAGATGCATGTGTAGGAATATTATTGCAGGGCTGAGATTGGGTTGTGTTGCTTTGGTAATGGCAAATGATTGAGCAGATTGGAGAGGCCACAATGTTGAGGCTTTGGCGAACTGCGCAGTGTGCAAGTGAGCACGCAATTATTTGGCTTGGATCAGAGTTTGGTGGAGTTACAAATGGGTATGAACTGATGGAGGTGGCTGGAGTTGATGCAATGGTCGAAGTCATACGATAGCCTTGAACTAAAGCTGGTTTGTGCAGAGTATTAAACTGCAGGAAGTGTTGATGTTGATACTCAGGTGGAGATGGTAGGTGGTTGTTGCACGAATGGGGGTTTTATAGAGTTTCGGGTTCACGAGGAACAATGGATTGATATTTGCAGTGAAATGGCCACGAGCTCAATACGGTGGTCTTTGCTCGGGTGGGGCAATGGCTAGGTTAGAATGGAGGTTAGGCTACGTATGTAGTAGCAGCTCAAGTAGATGGATGTTAAAGGTGACGGGGAGATGTTGGTTTGTGGTGATTGAGGTGTGCGAGAATGGTGTGATGTGTTGGCTGGGATTTGAGATATTTGGTGAGATGAACTGTGCATCTTTGTTGTTGTGCTTCTCGGTGATTCTTTGGAGCTGTGAACCGAGCTATGGAGCTGAGATAGAGTTGGCAGAAGCGGAAACAAGTTTTGCGGTGAAACCACTAGAGTTGTAGTGCTTGGATTGTGAGGTTGAGATGTTAATGGGAATGGAGTTGAATGGAGCGATGTCTCGAAGTCTTTGTTGGTCGGCTTGAGAAGGTTGAGTGGTTGGTCATTGTTGCAACTGCAGAGGAACTGTTGGTGGAATTGGAATTGAAGAACAAGGCATGAATCCGAGACTGGTGTTGGCGAGGTGAATGGTTACGGGGCGGAATCTATGTTTTGAGAAAAGTCTTCTCTTTTATAGCTCCACTCCTTCCAAAACTAGGTTTTGTCTTCAAAGTCCATTAGTTGGAAATTCACCCGGCCCACGAGAGAGAGAAACCCGTGTAGAAATTTTGTCCCAAAAACACTCGCCGGAAAACTGGGATTATGGCCGGAATCCGGCCGGAAAAGTCGCCGGAAAAGCATCTCAGGTGACCGGCAAAGTCCGCCCGGTCACCGGTCACCGGGTCAGAACGGTCAACGATCCAACTCGGCGGGTCAACTCGGTCAAGCACCGAGTCAGGGAGAGTCAGGGTGACTCAACTCAGAGTCAGACCTAAGTCAGGGTTGAGTCATATGGAATCATGTCTAACTGGTCTGACTAGGCTTGGCATGAGCCATTGCAGGTCTAAACTTCTGCAGCACGATCATTGTGCATCACCAACTTGCTCTTCAGCTTACAACCTTACAATCTGCCATGCAGCCTTATCACCATAACCCGCAATCTCGCAATCATTTTTGCGCACCGGCTACAAACAGATGCAACACTAACTCCATTCCTTGCCATTGCAATTCTTTACAGCTCAATTCCTATCCCCGGCTTCAGTTAAGATTCAACTTATCACTCCATTCTCAGAGGCATACAAGCATTCACTCCATTTCAACCACCACCAGCATACACATCCCTGTAATTTTGAGCTCCAACACAGTCCCATCTTATTCCACACTTCCCTGCAACAGCAACTTCACTTCATGCCTGCACAAGCAATACTTTGTCTTCACTAGCTCAACCTGCAATAATTCACAACGGCAACAGCTGCAACACCTTCATACTACCTGCAATTCTCAATGGCTGCAACATCCTTATAGCTCAATCAAATCCAGTCCCATTCAATCCACCTGAACCAACTATCTCAAGCCATCAGTCCCATTCCCTTGTCATGTTCTCAATCCAAGACCCTGCAGCTCAACTCAGCAACTCACAATGCACAGACCCATGCCATCTCTTCCCAGTAACCTCAAATTACAATCCAAACCATCCACTCTGCCAATTCCATTTATTGTACCACCACTGAGCCATCACAGCCTTCAATCGACTGCAACAAACTCCAACAGTACCAGCACCTTGTAGCTTCAATACCAGTACCAGACATCATTGCAGCTCAACTTCAACTACCAGACCACCATTACTTTCTATATCATCTCGACAATTCTATCACTAACCCATTCCAATTTCTTGTTGCTCGCTACTAAACATCACCATCCCTCTTGGTTTTCCGCAATCCTAAGCATACATCTAACTTCTCGGCTCTTCAACACTTCAAACTTAGTCATTGCACCAATCCGCCACTGACCAACACTACAACCCCTAACCACAGGATAACCCCTCAACCTGAGTTCTCAACCCACTCTCTCTGTCATTAGCAGCAACAACTCATTCCTCATCACCACCAGTGCAGCCAAAAGTCTCAAACCCATCTTGATTTTCTATTCAAAACTACTCAAATCCATTTCTTCAACAGCAGCAAAATCTTCAATCCACCATTTATCACCAACCCATCTTCTTAATATCAAGACTGAGCTCAACTTCCATCTGATTCATTCAGTTTCTCATAAACCCAGAGACTCAATTCAAACCCTAGCTTGGAATTTCTACAAACTTGTCACAGACCCTGCATTTCATCATTCCTCAATTCCAATTCGAACCTTGTATCATCTCATGTAACACCAGCAGCACCATCATTCATCTGAGGTCAATTTCAACCTAAACGTCATCATTTCTTCTTCAGATCTCATTTTTCTTCCTAATTCGACCTCATCCCCATGAACATCAATAACCTTTTACTGTAATTGATTCTTCAAATTAGCATCATCAGTACACGAATTCGACCCCATTATCGAACCCTAACTTCAATTCATACTCTCAATATAATCAGCAGGTTCTTCTTCTCACTGAATCAATGACCACATATCCATCGTCTCGAGACAACCCAGTTCAAAAGCTCCGAACCCATCTTCTCCATTCTTCGATCTCTTCCACCATTTCCGTTTTCCGGAAGAAGATCGGCTTCTCGATCTCGAAGCGACCATTCTTCACTCCTCTCTAGATTTCGGGTGAATGAGAGAAATATCTCTCATCAACTTCAGGGTTGTAATGACAGGGTTGGATAATGACAACCCAAACGCCCAGATAAGGGCCACCCCAATGGATACCCTATAACAGGTGGCTACCCCTTAACGTACAGTGGGGTGGCAATAGCACTTGGCCTAGAAATGACCAGTTTGCCCTTCTAGTCTTTCGAGTTCTTCTTTTGCCCATAACTTCTTCATACGAACTCCGAATGACTCCGTTCTTTCGGCATTGTCTTCATCTTCTCGTCCTCTACACAATGAAAAGTAGAAATCTTGCATTTGAACGAGTTCCAATTGGTCTTTGGCCTTTCTCCACTTGTGACTTCACTTTTTGTAGCTATTTCCACTTCTTTTCGCTCCAAATGACTCCATTGCACCTAATAAACTCAAAAGTAAACATAAGATACATAATTTACAAGAAAACTCGCAAAGAAAGCATAAATACTAGATATTAAATACGGTGTATTCTACACCTATCATTTACAAACCGGTACGCGTACGATGACTGAACCGACTCACGAACTGCTATGTATTTGTACCTTGTACATCTACTAATCATGTTGATTATATTTTTAAGTGCGTTTAAATTATTTCTACGATATAATTAACATTTGATAAATTCTCTAAAAAACACTAGAATTATTTTGATCACATATTCGTGACTCAAAGTTTATTTCTTATGTGTTCATAAAAATAAAGATTAAGCTTTAAAGTTCAAACCGGCTAGTTTCGGCTAACCATGTTGAACATAGTCCTTTGTACACGGTAACCAGAGTGTATATCTTGTTTATGTGAATCAGATTCAAAGATTCATCGATCTAACGGTGGATATTGTTTGCTTGGTTCCAAAGCTTTCTTAGCTTAATCGGCGGGATACCTTAATCGATGGGATACCTTTTAGGTCTCAAATACATTCCAGTCTAAAGTTAATTGGTAGTAGGATAGTGTCTTTAACGGCTTAATACGCTTTGGTGTTCAATCTGGACAAGGGGTTTTACGTTTTCGGTTTCTCGTAAACAAAACTTTAGTGTCTATGTTATTTATTTTTTCGAATTATATTGTTTATCTTTACTAAAAAAGTGGGGGTACAACAACCACACCCAATATTTATTTTGGCATCTGAATAGACAAACTCCAATATACTTTCAAGAGAATAAACTAGACAGTCAGACTCAATCTAGAGAAAAGTATATCAAAGAGTTTTATATCTCTATCTATCAATTCAATCTGTAATCAGCAAATAGGAATTTGCGAGCCCGATTGAATATAAGAGAAGTAACTTGAACGGTACCAAAGACCAATGTTCAAAAATCAATCAATTTCAATCAACAAGCAAAGGTTGGATTTACCAATTGATCGATTCAACGCACAACCTGGGATATTTCAATTATATAACAAAATATAACGCGGAAAAGAAATAACACAAACACCAGAATTTTGTTAAAGAGGAAAACCGCAAATGCAGAAAACCCCCGGGACCTAGTCTAGCTTTGAACACCACACTGTATTAAGCCGCTACAGACACTAGCCTACTACCAATGAACTTGATCGGGACTGTAGTTGAACCCTAATCAATCTCATACTGATTCAAGGTACAGTTGCGCTCCGTACGTCTCTGATCCCAGCAGGATACTACGCACTTGATTCCCTTAGATGATCTCACCCACAACCAAGAGTTACTATGACCCAAAGTCGAAGACTTGATAAACAAAACCAAGTCTCACTACGTAAAAGTCTATTGGAATAAATAAATCTGTCTCCCACAGAAATACTTACGAGTTTTGTTCCGTCTTTTGATAAATCAAGGTGCACATGAACCAATTGATAAAGCAGACTTATATTCCCGAAGAACATCCTAGAATTATCAATTACCTCACAATAATCTTAATCGTATGGTAGCGAAACAAGATATTGTGGAATCACAAACGATGAGACGAATATGTTTGTAATTACTTTTAATCTTACCTACACAATCTATCCTAATCTTACCTTCATCATACTTTTGTTGATGAAGTTCCACAATCTCTCCTTAGTAGTTCTTCGTCTTCAATTGATGAACGCCGTGAAGTCTAATGCTCAACTACACAATCTATCTTAGTTCGAGACATCATTATAAGTAGATTAGAAATCAAGACTTATAGTTTTGATCACTAACATTGACAAACAATCTTGAGATAGCAACGCTTGCAAGTTCGACCGAGCAGTACTCTAACATTTACAATTGAAATATCATCGGTTGTGCGTTGATCAATCATAGTAGAGACATCCGACCTAGTTTGTTGGATATGACTTGATTAATTCTTGGACATTGGTCTTTGGTACCTTCCAAGTTATCTCTTTGTAATTAGGTTCACGGATTTGATTCTGTAAACGTTCTGAATAGCGAGAGAGAGAGAGAGAAAGAAAGATAACTCTAGATATTATTCCTTGATTGAGTTGAACTCTCAGAGTTGTATTGAGTTTATCCATACACATTGCCTAAGAAAAAGTTGGTGGTGTATTTTGGTACCCCCACGTTTTTAGACTTTTTAGAGAGACGGTAAAGAATTTGGTATTCTTGAGAGACTATAGAGAAATTGACATTTTGGAGAGGCAAATAACTTTTGCAGAGTTTGGAAAATCTCTATTAAGAACTTGGATGCACATAATAATAACCTAAATAATTGCAGATCCTCTATGTCAATCAGATTGGACTCACATAGTTGACCCCAGTGAAAGTGGTGGTCATTCTTAACAAAATGTGTCGACGATTCTAATTTCCTAAAATAATTAGGTTTAATTCTAAAAATATATAATGACACATTTCAAATTGAGATACTCCCACATTTATTAAATAAAATCTTGGCGGGACAACAAATTCAATTATGGTATCATGGAACGGATGGACCACATCAACAATATGGTGGGTTTCTAACAACTGTTTTTTTTTTTCATGGACATAATCAGGATTGTGAAACCGTGTATGAAGATAATCATGTAGGAAGGAAGAAGCATATAGTCAAGTCCTAAGTTAGGGACCTTTATAAGAGTCAATGATAAACTACATGGAGAATGATATTCACCCCCAAACCTAGAGTGGCCAGTGTCCTTGGACGAACTAGTCACAATTTCCTTAATTTCTAAATTATCATATTTAGGAAAATGATATTTTATTTCTTCTAGATTGTAGCCAGGTGGTTTTAAAGTTCTATCATCCTCAACAGAGACTATTGTTTCTGGGTCATTGGACTCCAAAACACTAGTCTCAGAATAAACTCTTTCCTCTAAACCATCATCGGCTTCATAACAACAAGTACACCGTCTAAAATTATGGTATCTCTAGTCAAATCCTCTTCATTTTGGATAAGAGAGTAATCATCAATATTATTTGGATTTGAACTAAAAATGTCATTATCACTATAAAGCTTAGTTGGAGTAACAATTTCGTAATCATTATGACTAAAGATTTCAAATTCTTCATTAACACTATCCTCATCATCACAGTATTACGAAGATGGTTGAACCTTATCTAAACATGCAATTATCAGTATTATCAAAGTTGAAATTTAAGAAATTAAACTAAAAATAAAATACACGTTTAGGTATAACCGAGACTGAGTCGTGCTCTGCGAATCGGCGACTAAATCAACTCCAAATTTTCTTATTTCTTCTTCGATTTCAGCATATCTTATCATTAATTCATGTGATTTTTTCACTAATATCTCATGATTGGCGTTAAATTCTTTTTCACGGTCTTATTTTTCTTCAAGTACTTATTAGTGTTAATTAGGGTACTTCTTTATACTTTTTATGGAAAATAACTTGAATCTGGAAATGGGTTCATATGTTGTGAATTTGATTAAACTCCTGAAGAAAATCCATCAATCGATCTCATTAATGATTCTGATGAACGGTGTGCTGCTTGGAAATTTTCACTTAGTAGTCGTCTAGATTTACTTCGATTAAAATTTTCTGATGCTTTTTTGAATCTGAAAAATCAATGGAAACTTGTGGGTCAATGTAAAATGATTCCACTAGGGAAAGGTTTCTTTACTATCAAACTTGATAACGAGAAAGACAAAAACTATATCAGAGCTGTTAAATGGGAAGTTTTCAGTCAAGTCTTATGGCTTCGTAATTGGATTCCCAATTTTTGACCAGAAAATCATAGAACATCGTCTGCAATGATTTGGGTTCATCTTCCTGGACTTAGTTTGGAATATTGGGATGAAAAACACTATATACTATAAGTAGAGCACTAGGAGATCCAATCAAGGGGTATGAAGCAACTCTTAATTATGAAAATGGTTATTATGTTAGAGTGTTGATCAATATTGATGTAGCAAAGAAAATTCCAAGTAAACTATGGATTAAAACAAAGTTTGGAGGATTTATGCAAAGTGTAATATTAACAAAGCCTTATAAGTTCTACTATAACTGTAAAATTGTTGGACATTTGCAAGCTAAATGCAAAGTTACAAAGGTCTCTTCACAGGAAGATACTAAACAACAAGTATCTAGCACTTCACCAAAGTCAATCCACTCCATGGTTAGGGAGAAATTTGATATTTGTGAAACTTCAAAGGGAGCTAGCAGTCAAGCAAATGGTGTTACTCCAAAATCTTCTCAGCACAGTACAGAGAAATTTGGTATTTGTGAGACTCTTATTACTCACATTCACCAACCAACAAAAACAGTTCACCAGACAAGAAACACAGTCACAATTACTTCAGGGAATGTTTGGTTCTTTACACAATGCAAATGATGATGAAAATGTTATTGATATGCATGAAGATAGAGAGGTTTTTTTCTCCTGCAAAGGTATTACAAATTGGTAAACATAACGCCTTGAGAAGAGTGTTATTAAATATATCAATGGTAAAGATGAAACTATTTCAGAAGAGCAAATACATACTACTTCTTGGTCTAAAGTCATTCAAAAACCAACAACAGCTAAGCAAACCTCTATTTCTAGTGAGCAGCAAAATAATGTGGCACAAAAGGTAATATCTCAATAAGCTCCATTTAAATATAATTTTAATAAAAATCAAGGCAAAGGAGGCACTAAAGGCCTCCAACCTCAACAATGAAAATTCTTTTTTGGAATGTAAGGGGCCTTAGAAGAGCTAGGGCTCAAAATAAATTATGGTCCTTAATAAATCAATTTCAACGTTCTTTAGTTTTTGTAGCTGAACCAAAAGTTTTGTGTAGTGTTTTTTTTTTGCAATAAATTGAATCTGCCAGGATTGCAGAATAAAGTGATTCATAATTCAGTTTCCAATAAAAAGGCAACATTTGGTTATTTTGGAATAAAACTTTACCAGATCCAATAGTTGTTTCAATGTCTATTCAGATGATTACAGTAAGCATAGGTGGTGTTCTTGTTTCTGGTATACATGCTCATGTAGGTGTTGTTCAAAGAAGATTCTTGTGGACTGAAATGGAGTTAATTAGTGACTTAAAGCAACCTTGGGTGGCAGTTGGATACTTTAATTTTATTATTTCTTCTGATGAAAAAGTAGGTTGCAGAGCAGCTAATAGAAGAGCTATGCAAGATTTCAACGCTTGTCTTGATAACTGTGAATTAATACAAGCTCCAAAATATTATTTACAACACTCTTGGTCAAACTGTCAGCATGGAAATAAAATAATTCTATGTAATCTAGATAGAGCAGTTTATAACCATATGTGGTTTCAAAAATATGAAAATTGGGGATACAAAGTTGGTTTGAGAGTAGCTTCTGACCATGCTCCTTTGCTGGGAAGTTGTGCTAATATTCCTAAGCCTACAAATATTCCTTTGAAGTTTCAAAAAATGTGGTTAACTCATCCTGGTTTCATGGAAGTTGTTTCTCAATGCTGGAATGAAGAAGTTGCTGGTGATCCATCTTTTTTTTTTCAACAAAAATTAAAAAATATATTGAGAGAATGGAACTGAAATGTATTTGGAAATCTGCATATCAAAATAAAAGAAGCTGAAGAAGAAGTTCATAAACCAATGATTCTATCTGACACTAATCCAGCTGACACTGAAGCTTTGAACAGACTGGTGGCTTCTTAAAATAACTATAATTCTAAAGAAGTTCAGCTGAGCACTATGCTCAAACAAAAAGCTAGAATAAAATAGGTTAAGGAAGGATCTGCTAACACAAACTTATTTCATACTAATTTGAAGATTAGACAGTCTAGAAATTTTATCAGTGAGTTGGAGGATGAGAATGGTAATATCATAACAGAACAAAGCAAAATTTCAGATATTCTAATTCAGCATTTTGAACAAAAGTTTCAATTCAAGGAAATAGAGAAAGTGGATTCACTTTTGGAAGTTATACCAAGGGTAATTATTGAGGAAGACCAAAATATGCTAGATGCAGTTCCTAATAAAGAAAAAATAAAAGATACAGTTTTTAGTATGGATTCTGAAAGTTCACCAGGACCAGATGGTTTCTCTGGCTGTTTCTATACAGCTTGCTGGCATATCTTACGTCAGGATGTAGTTTAGGTAGTGCAATTCTATTGGAAAAGAAGATTCATACCAAAGGGCCTCAACTCCAATTTTCTGGTATTACTTCCTAAAATTGAAGGTGCAAAAAATCCTAATCATTTAGACCAATAGGACTCAGTAATGTGAGCTTTAAGATCTTTACAAAAATCATTAACACGAGATTAAGTTCATTGATGGCTAAACTCATCACACCTCAACAAGTTGCTTATATCAAAGGTAGAAGTATACAAGAAAAATTTATTCTAGCATATGGATTGGTTAATGAAATGAAAAAGAAGAGAACATGAGGAAATTGTGGATTAAAACTTGATATTTCTCAAGCATATGACTCAGCGAGTTGGGATTTCTTGTTTCAAGTATTATGTAAGTATGGATTCTCCATCCCATGGTGTCAATGGTTACGAATTCTCTTTGTGATTTCTGAGTTGGGAGAGGATTGAGACAAGGTGATACTCTGTCTCCAACTCTCTTTGTCATTATGGAAGATGTTCTCGAGTAGGTGTATACATAAAATGGTGGAGGACGTCTCATTAACTCCAATGGTAGTAAGAAAAGGTATTCACCCAACCCACTTGTTCTTTTCTTTGATGATGTCCTTATTTTTTTTTGCAACGGAGCAAAGAAAAATGTGACTAATCTTCTAATGTTGTTGGATAAATATCAAAAAGGCACATGTCAAATTATTAATAAAACTAAAAGTAAGCTATTCATATATTGTACTTCTGCTTTGAGGAAGACTCAAAATAAAGAGATAATATAGATGGAATTAAGTGAATTCCTAGATAAATATTTAGGAGTAATTCTATCACCTGGCAGAGTCAAAATGTCTATAGTGTGGTATATGGTAGAAATGCTTGAAAAAGCTAGATGCTTGGAAGGGGAAACTACTATCTTTTCATGACAGGTTAGTCCTAATCAAATCTTTATTGTGCAGTATTCCAATCTATAACATGGGAGTCTATAAATGACATGTATCTATGATTTAGATTTGTGAGAAAATTATAATGAATTTCCTTTGGTCTGGTGATGGAGAAGTAAGCAAGTATACAACCTTGTCTTGGGAGAAAGTTTGCACCCCTTATATTGAAGGTGGTTTGAGAATTCAGAGATTAGAAGTCATCAACAAAGTATTAATAATGAAGATGATGTGGAGAATTATAAACTCTGAAGAAGAATGGGCATTATTCATTAAAGCTAAATTCAAGAATAAAACTGGACAGTTGAGTGAAAACTGGAAATTATCATATATATGGCCTGGACTGAAATGGGATTGGGGAACTTTGAAAGAAAATATAAAATGGTGCATTGGTAATGTCAAAAGGTGAATGTTTGGCTTGATAACTGGATTAATGAGGCACCTCTGATAGAAAAAACTGAGTTAACTTCTTATGTAAGGAAAAACATGCAAATGAAGGTAGCTGATCTCATAAAGGATGTTAGTTGGTGTATACCTGAAGAAATGCAGCAGATACTCAGTTCTTTTTGGTTCCCAGATATAGGAGGAGGACAAGATCTTCTATTTTGGACTAGTACCTTACATGGTAATTTTACTACTTCATCGGCCATTGCTCTATAAAGGGACAAGGAACAATATGCATAGTTCAAAATATATATGGAATTTATTTCTATATCCAAGTATATCAAGTAATGTCTCGGAAGGTAATTCAAGGAATCTTTGTAGATGTTGCATTTGTGAGAAAGATCAGGATATATAGTTATAACTTATCTTCCAGATGTTGCATTTGTGAGAAAGATAAGGATAATATGAATCATATACTTTGGCATTGTGCTTTTAGTGTTAATATCTGGAGATGGTTGTGCTCTGTATTTGGTTTCAAATGCTGATCGATCGAGAAGTTTGGATCATCGCACCATTTTGTCATTAAAGAACGTTGGTTTCAAAAGAATAAAATAATTTTTAGAGCACTTTGCTCGGTTTAACTCATAGCGTTGATATCTCAAGCTTGTTTGTCAAGTTTAGTTGATCAAAACTATAAGTCTTGATTTCTAGTCTACTTATAGTTATGTCTCGGATTATGATAGAATGTGTAGTTGAGCTTTAGACTTCATGGCGTTCATCGATTGAAGAAAAAGATCTACTGAATTGATCTTGGAGGAACTTCATCAACAAAAGGTATGTGGTGACTAAAACTTATCAATCACTCAGAAGTCTATTATATTCTATATCCTAATGATACTAAGTCGTATAGCTATATAGACTGTTATATTATACACATTTGATATTTTGAGCCGAGTTTATCTCACTTATCTATTTCTCGGAATATGTGTTGGAAGCTTTTTGCTTTAGCTACGTTCATCATTATTCTTGACGAGTTTAGTTGGAAACAATTTATTTGTTGGAAACTAAATAATAAGTCAAAAGATGATCATGTGGAAATTTCCTTGAAACATCTTACATGATTTGAGTGAGACAATCATTTGTTGTCGACTTGGAAAGTTTCATCTTGATCATTCGATCACTTGAAAATTACTTGAAGCTAATAGTTTTGTGAGATTGTTATTGTCGTCTTCTAAGGATGTTTCAATGATTGAAATGGGAGTTTATAACGAAAACCTTTGTCTGGATACAACACAGTATGCGTACATAGTACTATATGCAAACTTTTTGGTATGATTCGTGTCAGGAACCTTGTTTGCATACCTAGTATGCGAACGGTTTTAATTGTAAGGTTTGGGAACCTTGTTTGTATACCAAGTATGTGAACGATTCTACTCCGAGTAGGTTCGGGACAGATGTTTGCATACCGGTTCGCAAACGGCTATACAAAACCAAAGTCCGAACCTATAGTTTGCGTACCCAGGTTTGCAAACTTAGTGGTTAAAGTTCTAAAATCAGTTAAGTATGATTCTCATACTCATGAACAATTACATTTATGAATTAAGGAATTCAATCTTTGCAAACCGTGGCTTAGTGTTCATGATTTGATTCTTATATAAGTGTTTTATACAATTACGAATCAATCCGATTTTGTTTCAATTGGTGTTAGAGCATTGCTCGGTCAAACTCGCAAGCGTTTCTATCTCAAGCTTGTTTGTCAAATTTAGTTGTCAAAACTATATGTATTGATTTCTAGTTTACTTATGGCTAAGTCTCAGTCTAGGATAGTTAAGTGTAGTTGAGCTCCAGACTCCATGGCGATCATCTTACGAAGACAAAGAACTACTCAAGGAACCGGTGGAACTTCATCCAACTAAAAGGTATGTGGAGACTTGAACTTATCTATCACTCAAAAGTCTACTATATCTCCTACTCTTGAGACAAAAGTCGTATAAGTATGATAGTTTTCATACATGCACATTTGCTATTTCGAGCCGAGTTTACTCGCCTTTATTTTTCTCGAAATATGTGTTGATAAGCTTTCGCTTTAACCATTTTTCATCTTTACCCGTGACGAAAGTCATGATGACATTTCAATCTTGAAAATGACTTTGAGGACGATATTTGTGAATAACGACTATTATAACATTATAGAAGAATGTTTCAATGATTGAAATGTAGAGTTGAGATTACCATATATGGATATAAGCATATATAGTGTGTTCGCACATTAGTGTATAAATCCATGTACCGGAAACCAAGTGTGTGCATATGTGTGCATACGGCATTGGTGAAGGAGACAGGTTGGGTATGCGTACCCGTACGTGTAGTGGAGGAGCTTTTCCTACCGGAAAATTCTGCTGAGTTTTGAGTTTACGAACTCATAAACCAGTAATCTTAGGTACGCGTACTGGCGGAACTTTTCTACCCGAAAAATTCTACTGAGTTTGGAAACCAAAGCCAACTCAAATCCGGTAGCTAAGGTACGCATACCCGTACACGTACCCAAGCTGGTTATTTCTCAAATCGTTAGTTCATGAACTTAAAACAATAAATTATAATGAATGCAATCTTTGCAAACCGTGGCTATACCGATTTTGTTTCAATTGTGTCTATGATAAAGACCTAAGCAATTGAACAACTCTTCAACTAGTTCTTATGAGTCATTTGAACAAGTTATGAGAAAAATGAATACGGTTTACATGGAAGTGCTCATATGGCTAACCATTGGTTAACTATTTGTGAACCAACTAAGTGTACACGTTTAGGTACGGTTACTCAAACCTAAATGAAATACATTTCATTTGTGTGTGACAAGCTAAGTTTCGATCTAACGGTTGAAACATATTAGCTTGTATCTTATCAGGTTTTCATCTAACGCTGAATATTGAATGCTTTGTTACTAAGCTAACATAGATTGCAAACCCTGATTTGAAAACTATATAAGGGGAATTCTAGCAACAGGAAAACTAATCCCCACACCTCCTGTGTGATACTAGTTGGTTTTGCTAGAGTCGATTCTCCTTTAACCTTAGTTTTCTTCTCGAGACCCTGTAGGTTAACGAGTGAAAGACTTCATTAGGATTGTGAAGCCAGACGAAACTACTTCTCTTGTAGTTGAGTGATCTGATTTTGCCATTTTCTATCGTACGAGTTCAATTGAATAATTGACTTGAGATTATATCTAGATAGGGAACGATAAAAAAAATCACAAACATCTTCGTCTTATCATTTGTGATTCCGCAATATCTTGTTTCGCTACCATACGATTAAGATTATTGTGAGGTGATTGATAATTCTATGATTTTTATCGGGAATATAAATCCGGGTTATCAATTAGTTCTTGTTCACCTTGATTTCTATCAAAAGACGGAACAAACTCTTAGGTTTATCTCGTGGGAGACATTTATCTATTATCTTAGACTTTTATGTGTGATACAGATTTTTTATTAAAGTCTTCGACTTTGGGTCGTAGAAACTCTTAGTTGTGGGTGAGATCGGCTAAGGTAATCAAGTGTGTAGTATCCTGCTGGGATCGGAGACGTAAGGAGCTTATTTGTACCTTGAATCAGTGTGAGATTGATTAGGGTTAAACTACGGTCTAGACCGAATTTAGTTTGTAGTAGGCTAGTGTCTCGTAGCGGCTTAATACGGTGCGGTGTTCAACTGGACTAGGTCCAGAGGTTTTTCGCATTTGCGGTTTCCTCGTTAACAAAACTTCGGTGTACGTGTTATTTCTATTCCGCATTATATTTTGTTATTTAATTGAAATATCATAGGTTGTGCGTTAAGATCGATCAATTAGAATATCCAACCTTTGGTTGTTGATTTACATTGATTGACACTTGGATATTGGTCTTTGGTACCATCCAAGTTATCTCTCTTATATTTAATTAGACTCGCGGGTTTCTATTTGCTTGAGTAAGAATTAAATCGAGAGATCCGGATATTATAACTCTTTGATATACTTTATTAATATTGAGTCTAGTTGATTCTCTTGAAAGTATATTGGAGTTAGTCCATACAGATTGCTAATCGAAATATTGGGTGAGGTTGTTAGACCTCCACATTTTCAATTGGTTCATATATATTTCTATGAAATAATGAACAATTGAACAACTATATTTGAAACACAATTCGATTCATTTGATTATCTTTCATAATTGATTGATCATCATATTTGATCTAGAAGTGTTAGATGAATGTGGTTAAGACAAAAGTGTTCATATGGCTAACTTCGGTTAACTATTATTGAGCCAACTCAATATACACGTTTAGGTACGGTTACCCATATCTAAATGAATATATATTTCATTTGTGTGTAACAAGCTAAGACCATCTAACGATGTAGAGATATTTCTTTGGTTTTAAGCAAACTTAGCTTGAATCTTAAATCAGGATTTCATCTAAAGGTGAATATTGAATGCTTTGTTACTAATCTATCTTAGCTTTGATTGAAAGCAAACCCTGATTTGACAACTGGAAAGCCTAATCCGGCACTTCCTGTGTCCTAGTTGCGACTAGAGTCTATTCTCCTTTAACCTAGGTTTTTCCAAAACCATTATAGGTTAACGATTTTAAGACTTCATTTGGGATTCGTGAAGCTAGATCCAACTATTTTCTTTGTAGTTGCATATTCTGATCTTACTTGTTCTATCGTATTGAGTACTATCTTCTCTAATATTTGCTCGAGAATTATCTCCGATAGGTAAGATATAAAAAGTAATCAAAAAGCTGTTCGTCTCATTCTTTGTGATTCCACAATAACTTCTTCTACTACCATATAGTTAAGTTATTGTGAGGTGATTGATATTTCTAGGATGATCTTCGGGAGTATAAGACCGGATTATCAATTGGTTCATGTTCACCTTGATTTATCATAAGATGGAACAAACTTCATAGGTACTTCTGTGGGAGACAGATTTATCTATCAGAATAGACTTATGTTTGGGAGACAGGTTTGTTTATAAGTCTTCGACTTTTGATCGTAATATCTCTTAGTTGTGGGGTGAGATCGGCTAAGGGAATCAGTGCTATAATCCGGCGTGGTTCTGTGGGCTTAAGGAACGTGACGTACCTTAATCGATGTGAGGCTTGGTTAGGGCTCAACTACATTCCAGTCCGAAGTTAACTTGTAGTAGGCTAGTGTCTGTAGCGGCTTAATATAGTGTGGTGTTCAAATTTGGACTAGGTCCCGGGGTTTTTCTGTATTTGTGGTTTCCTTGTTAACAAAATTCTCGGTGTCTGTGTTATTTCTTTTCCGCATTATATTTTCATATAATTGAAATATCACAGGTTGTGCATAGTTCAATCAATTGGTAAATCCGACCTTTGTTTGTTGGATATAAATTAATTGACACTTGGACATTGGTCTTTGGTACCGTCCAAGTATTTCTGACATCAATCAGTCTCATAGATTTCTATCTGTTTGATTTACTGATTGATTTGAGAAAAAGATATATAACTCTTTGATATCTTCTTGGTTGAGATCGCTTTATAAGTTGGTGCTCTCAGAATAATATTGGAGTTAGTCCATACAGATTTCCGAACAAATTATTGGGTGTGGTTGTTATAACACCGCTTTTTCAAGAATCTTTGAGGACATCCAACCAAATGAGTAGCAATTTAAAAACAGAATTAAGAAGATGGTGTTTGAAGGTGGATCTAGATTTGGAAGGAAACAAGTGGAGCCAACATTATGACCTCCAGGTAATTGCCTTATTTAACTGGGTATTAGGCATAGTAAATTTCAATGCATTAAAGATTGCTACTGGACTCCTCCTATGGGATATACTATGTTTTGTTATGATGGTTCTTGTCATAGAATGACACTCTTCTGTTAGCAGGTTACATGCTAGCTAGGTTAAGGGGAACCAGGTTCTTAAATCTCCAGATCCTATTTTTCTTCCCCAATTTTATTAGTTAAGAAGAAAGATGAGAGCTGGAGATTTTGTTTTGACTACAAGAAGGTTAATGACATTACTGTTAAGGAGTACCCAATTCCAGTGATTGATGAGCTATTGGATGAGCTAAAAGGGTCATTTATTTTCTCCAAGATTGACTTGAGAGAAGGATACCACCAAATCAGAGTTTCACCTGGAGATACTCAGAAAACTGCCTTCAAGACACACCAAGGGCATTATGAATTTTTGGTTATGCCCTTTGGCTTGACTAATGCTTCAGCTAGCTTTCAAGCCTTAACGAATGATGTTTTCAAACCCTATAAGTGTTTTTTGATGATATACTAGTTTACAACCCAGATATGGAGTCACATAATAAGCATTTACAGCTGACTCCAGAGACTCTCCTTGAGAACAAGCTATTTGCAAACCTCAGCAAGTGCTCATTTGGCCAAGATAAGTTAGAGTATTTGGGGCATATCATCTCTGGTGAGGGGGTATCTGTTGATCCCACCAAAATAGACTGCATGGTAAGATGGCCTACTCCTGCAACTATCAAGGATTTAAGAGGATTTCTAGGTCTAACATGGCACTATAGAAAATTTGTAAGGAATTATGGTCTCATTTCAAAACCATAAACAGACTTATTAAAAAAGAATTGTTTCCATTGGGACAACTCAGCTCAAGTAGATTTTCAAAAACTAAAGGATGCTGTCACTTCTACACCAGTGTTATTCTTACCAGAATTCAACAAACCTTTTGAGATATCTACTCGATTCTCCCGAAGTTGGAGCAAAGATCGAGTGCAGGTGGGAGGCCTATAGCTTACTACAACAAAGGAATGTGAACCAGGTACTTAGCTATGTCCACCTATGAGAAGGAATTGATGGAAGTGGTAATGGATGTAACTAAGTGGAGATCCTACTTGTTGGGGAACAAATTTACTATTTTAACCCGACCTCCAGCAGCATTAAATACTTCATGGAGCAAAGGATTCACTCACTACTACAACAAAAATGGTTGGAAAACTTGTTGTGGTATGACTATGAATTGAAGTATAAGAAAGGATCTGAAAAATCGGGTGGCGAGATGCATTATCCGAGTCCACATTGAAGAGGAACCCTCATGCCAAAGTTTAATTCAATTAAAACCTGAGTGGTTCACAGAAGTACAACATAGTTATAAGGAAGACACACATGCTGAAGATTTAATTCCTAAACTAACTGTGCAAGAAGAAGCAGTGGAAAATTATTCTTACCAGCATGGGGTGTTGAGGTACAAAGGAAGAATCTATATTGGACAAAGTGGAGAATTAAGACAGAAGGTCATCCTCTCTACTCAACGTTTCTCCTATTGAGGGCATTCTTGGGCACAAGATACATATCAAAGGGCCAAATTATACTTTTCTGGAGGGGAATGCAATATGAAATTAAGAATTTTGTCGAGGAGGTTGTGATGTTTGCGAGCAACACAAGGGATTCAACACCAGTCCAAAGGCCTACTTCGGCCACTTCCCATTCCGAATAGGTATAGATTTCATCTCCGGTCTCCCAAAATCAATGCAGGGAGGTCATCAGTAATGGTGGACATATTCACTAAGTTCGGCCATTTCATTGCTTTGATCCACCTACACTACAAAGCTTCGGCGGCAAAATAGTTTGAGAAATTGGCTCCACTTTTTTGCACTCCCGCCCTCTCTCCCCACTAATTTCATCAATTTTTAACTAAAATAGAAGAAAAAAATTTCTTTTTCTATTTTTTTGCCTTATCTTCTATCTTCTAAAAATATCGGTCAGTTTCATCCCTTACCCATTTCCATTTTTTCTCCGCCGTCGTTGAATAACTTCAAGGTGTGCTCGCCTCTGCTCTTCCATGTTACCTTCTCTCGTCTCTAATCTTATCTCAACCATAATTTTTCCGTTATCATCTCGTCATTGTTCTCGATCTGTTATTCCATTAACAGATTTGTTCTCTAAACAAAAGTAATTTGGTAAATGTTAATTTTGATTTTAACTGATTTTGTTTGTAGGAAGGAAGGATGAAGCTCTGAGTAACTGTTAAGGTGAGAATCCATTAATGGGTTTGATTTTCTTTTGCGAATTAATAATTCTAATTATTTGTTTCTCTTTTTGTAGAACTAAAAGAGGAAACTTTGAGGAACCAAGAGTCTATTAAGGTGAAAATTTGAATCTTAAAAGAAGATTTAATTTTTTAATTTCTAGGTTTTTTTTTGTTTGTTACTTTTAATTTTTTTTTCTTTTTATGCGGGATCGAAGGAAGAAGCTTTACCTATAGGAGTGTTTTAAGGTAAAGATTTTGATAGAAAAGAAATTTAATTTAATTTAATTTTTTAGTTTTTAGTTTTGATTTATTTCTTTGATTTCCTTTTGTTAAGTTTGTGGTCCTTTGTGTTGATTGAATTTGATGTCTTTTTTGTAGTTTCTTGTAATTTCTTTTGTTAAAGTTGGGTTTGGGTTCATTTGTGCTTTATATCTTCTGTAAGTATGTAGTTAAGATATGAGAGTTGGTAAAGTGCTGCAGAGTGCGTTTATGTTGTTTTTCTTTGGCAGGAAAACTCTTGCACACTGAAGCATCTCTATCTCTCCCTGGTTTAACTATATTTATTCTTCATTATAATTCAGTCTGATGAACAAACATATGAATAAACTATTTAGTATGTCATTGAAAGTACTTGGCCAAATAGCATATTTTCCCTGTCCCTTGGATGCTTCATAGTTTCAGCAAAATGTGTGCGAACTTGTATAACGCATTATATCACAAAGTGCATTTGCATTAGAAAGGTCTCAAGGCATAAATATTTGTTGCTTGACTGTAGATTAACCACTATTGGTAAGAGACAATGAAGCTCATCGTCTCCATATATGTTGATATTAAAATGAATTTATTTTCTGAATTTGAGGTTCTGGGTATGGTCTTCTTTAGTTTGTCTCAATTAGTATTTTGAGAGTACAACTTAACATATTTAACTTGATCATTGGTTGGTCCTTCAACCACTTCTCTGTAGAAGTTCCCAATAAGTTGTTTTAGTAGTTTGTTTGATGCAATCTGGCTAATGATGTCTGTTAACTTGAATTTTTTTGAATTCGACTGTTTGGATTTGCATACTTCATACTTTCTGATTTTGCTATCAAATACTTGGTTTCCGGCCTTATCCCTTCTTCCTTCGTCCCTTCTCTCATTTTGTTTGGCATCCAATGGTTGATTTTCATGTGTGACTCTTTTCCTTATCAAACTAGATAATGGCAGTAACTAGAGTCGGGTGCTACACAACTACAAAATTAGATTTTTTGTTATAGGTTGAGAAAATGATTAATTTGCGTTAGGAAAATACAACCTGTTTATAGGACAATATATTCTATTTTTTATTTGGCTGACAGTGTTAATACGAGTTTTAAAGTGGGGTTAAGAAAATTTATTTTACATTATTTTCTTTCTTGATTACAAGTATGCAAAGATTAGTTAACTTCATGTACCGGACACGCCCGGTAAACACCAAAATATGCAGTCTGTGTGGCGTCTTTTCTTTGATTATTTTTCTTCTGTTACAACTTCTCTTTATACATGTCCATCAATCTATGCTCTGACATTTTTGTTTTGTTGGAATTTTTATTCAATCCGCTATACCAGGTACTATGTTCATTTCTTATCTTGCATATCTATGCTAAGACTTATGTACCCTTAAGTGCGGAAGTTCTTTTTCTATGTCCGAACTTCGTCCATAGATGCTTTTGTATCTGATCAAATGCTTTATGTATTGTAAGGCTGACATTTGTAGTTTACCCTTTGTGTTCTTTTGTGCTTAATATCTATTGTATATTTGTAACTAAGTTTCTCACAAACCTTTCTATGATGCCAGGTACTTTTTGTTCATCCTATCATAAAGGTTTTACTGGTTACTTTAGTTCAAGGGTATTGCGACTGAAAAATGGATAAGAGTTGGGTTCACTATCAACGATCAAGTAAGGAGTTTCATGAAGGGTTGTGTTTGTTATTAAACTATGCATTCGAAAAGGGGTTCGTTACCGAAGATAACAAAGTGAAGTGATGCAAAGAGTGCGCTAATGTAGGTTACAAGACCAGAGATGAGATATATGATGATGTAGTCAGTTATGGTATGTTAAGGAGCTATACTCTATGGTATCATCACTGTGAAAATTTCAGAAAGACATTTCCAAGTGATTTGGGGGCATAAAGTACAAATGTGGATCAGGTGATTTTAGATAACAACGGTGAAGAGGTTGGAGATGACATTACAGGGATTCTGCGAGATGCATATGGAATACCAATGTGTGCTGATAAGGATATGAGTGATATGCTAGATGCATAAATGAGTGGCATGCCAAGTGATAGTTCAGCTGCACAGTTCTATAAGTTGTTAGAAGATTCAAAGAAACAAGATTATACCAGGTGCGATAAAATGTCAATGATGTCATTTCTTGTAAGATTTTGGAACTATAAATGTATTGGTGGGATGTCGACAAGTCATTCAAAGAGATGCTTCAACTTATGAGAGAGGCATTTAGAAGGGTGCACTTTGGAAAACTTCACATAATGTAAGAAGATACTACCGTAACTGGGATTGTCCTACCACAAAATTGATGCGTGTCCGAATGATTGTATGTTGTACTACAAGGAGATGGTTGATCTTGAAGCTTGTAATGTGTGTAAAGCTTCTTGTTAGAAAGATGGAAGATTGAAAACGCCGGCCAAGATACTTCGTTACTTTCCTTTGAAACCTCGGCTACAAAGATTATACATGTGTTCTAAGACTGCAAAAGATATGAGATGGCATCACGAAGAGCGTACAAGAGATGGGGTATTGAGACATCCAAATTGATTACGAAGCTTAAAGGGTTTTGATGAGATGAATCAACTTTTGCAAGATATCCAAGGAATATCATATTAGGCATATCTACCGATGGGTTCGATCCATATAGCTCAATGATAAATCCACATAACACATGGCATGTGGTTCTTTTGCCATATAACTTACCACCATGGTTATGCATGAAACAACCTAACATGATATTGTCTCTGCTTATACCAGGCCCACATAGTCCAGGTAATGATATTTAATCTGTTCAAGGTTACATTGTTATTATTATGTTTAGTATGATCTCTCTTAGTTGTTGTGCATGATTGGAACTGCATTAGCTCCTTGATGTTGATAGGTTAAGCTCAGTATTTCGAAATATGCTGCTTAATTCTACCTTAATAGGCTTGCAATTGCATTGGATCTCATTGTTTTTATTTGAAATGTATAATTCAGTATTTCTAAATATGGTTGAGTCACAATTTAATAATTGAGTTGTATTGAGTTGTTCAATAATTTCTGTGTCTTTGCCTTTGTCTAGTTATGGTAAATTTAGACTTGTTGCATGTTCTGCATCAGTAAGGTACCAAATATTCAAACTCATTATCTTGTTTGTCATACAGGTAACGACATAGACGTACATTTGAGACCACTAATAGATGAGCTCAAGGAGTTATGGGAGGAAGGGTTAGATACATATGTGTAGTTGCAGGATATCCCACACTACACCCCTTACTCGATTTTGCTTAATTAGTCCATTGAAAGATGTAAGATCAAGAATATTTGTTGATTGAATCCATGAATTGTTTACACAAGGAAATAGAATTACACTTAGAAATTAAAACACTCTTAAGCTTTCTCTCTCCTAATGACTTGCCCAACAATTCCAAAAAGATCTCTCCTTCTCAGACTCACTCAACCCCTTTA
Source organism: Papaver armeniacum (assembly GCA_023531295.1). Classification (NCBI taxonomy): domain Eukaryota; kingdom Viridiplantae; phylum Streptophyta; class Magnoliopsida; order Ranunculales; family Papaveraceae; genus Papaver; species Papaver armeniacum. The sequence goes on from JAJJWW010008371.1 coordinate 38,967, forward strand.
TATAGGGTGATACATAGTGGATGACAGCTAAGCTACCCTTTATTTTCGGGAATGTCCCGCGAAGTGTCGCAGATGTACAAACATTCGCTTCTCGACGACTTCTTAACCCTCGCGGATCTCACGTCTTCTTTACGTTTTGCACACAGTCGTTATTCATTGCGTCGTTTATTTTAGCTTCTGCGATTTCCTCGCGACATCGTTGTTTATTAACCCATGAGCCCTGTACGTTGCGATATTATGATCCTACATCTTGCCTCTTTTTCCTTGAATATTGCTTGAAGAGCGATTTTTAAGGAAAAATCTGTTGTTGTAATAATCTTTGGTCTTCGCTGATGAAGGAACAAGCAGAAGAATACTGTTCTTGAAAAGTACGTACTTGCCTCTATTCTTTTGTGAAGTTCCAAATTTCTTTGAGATGTACATTTAGTATCGATTCTTGTCTTTCCTCATATTTCTCCCCTAGGAAGAGTATCCCGAGAGTGGTCCTTTTGATTTGTCGATTTGTTTATCTTTATCTGTTTCAGTTTTGTACTTTTACACGGATTTTGATTATTAATGTCTTTTTCTTGACACGTCTCTTTCAACCGTTTATTCTTGACCGTTCATGTCTCTTTCGCATTAAATGACCTCGTTTTTCTCGAGGATCTCTTTCCCTATATATAGTTTTCTTTTCCTCTCCTTTCCATTCTTTAGTTTCTCTCTCCAACTTCTCTTTGATTTTCTCCTTCCGCAATTTGCGCTTCATTTACCGCAAATCTTTTCTTCGTCTTTTTTTCGACGGCTGATCCTAATCTCCAACCTCCCATCCATTCCCATACCGATAATGGCTTTCATTAGTCGTGCATATAAAGCTTCTTTGAGGAGGTTCAACGTGGTTGCTCGAGAAGGGTTTCACTCTATCAACCATTCCCGATCAAGAATCTTCATCCATTCTTTATGCAAAGTTATTTTCGATCATCAATGTGATGATCAAAGGATTATAGTCTCGCTAGGTCAGCTTCTCGCGGGACTTCCCATTCCCTTATACGATCCGAGTTGCCTCTATTTTATGAAATCTTGGCCCATGAAAAATTCTCTCGGGCTATTTATCAATTGAGTGGCGATTGCATTCGCCTAATGCTTGAGTATAATCGTGGGCGCTGCAAAGGATCTTTATACCCTACTACCGTTAGAAACCTTAATTCGCAGACTTGGAAATAGATGCTAATAAATACACTGTAGAGAACTTTTTTGAAAATTATTCAAGAATACAGATGGTTAACGAAATCTCACTGGGCATTCGCCCGAAAAAGAAGGATAATGTCTGCGGATAAACTTTTCATGCAGGATATTGATTGGCATCCGGGCAATAACACTACTCCTCGCCACTCCAAAGATGAGAAATGGTGGGTTGTCCCCTTGTTTTTAAATGGCCCTTATATCGCAGTTCACAGACGTTCTTCTGCGAATCTCGCAGGTATCATCCTTGGGAATTCAAATGGCACGATAGGGCAAAAGAGGTATGTTTCCTACCTCAAACCTTGCTTTCGCAATTTTCTTTTTATATTTTTGAATTTGTGGAATTTTTTCAGATCAACAAATTGAGGAGAAGCTACAAGGATAATCCGTTGGAGAGCACTCGATGAGGCTTCGATCGATTACTTGCTAAGTAAGAAACATTTCCTTTATCATTTTTACAATATTGCTGCTCTTTCTTATTTTTAACCGTATGCGAAGGTTGGAGTTGAAGAAGTTGTAGCCGAAGGGTAAAAGTAAGGGCAAACCTGTCATTCGCAAAAATAAATCTTCTCGCTCCATTAACTAAAAAGCGAAAGATTCAATCTTCTTCGCCTTAACTCAAACTCCGAATCTTCGATGAGGATGACCATGATTCGAACCGCTCTCTTGCTAAAGAAACTCCATTGGCTGGTTCTCCTATGGATCGGTTGTCTAAGCATCTTCTCGCACTCTTTCCAAGGAATGGGAGATGCTCCCTAGCTTCTCTTTCGGGGGCTCTGCAAATGTGTGTAATGCCGCTTTACTAGAAGGCAATGATTCTTTTAATGGAGCTTCTAGAGTCGTGTCTCCCCGACTTGTTGAATGCACTTGGGTCTTTGGTACGTATGCAGTCACATTTCCCTTTTATATTTTAAATATGTGTATATTAATGATTCTTCTATCTTCTTTTATAGGTTGGAAGAACTTCCTTTGTAGTCGCCTCGGATCTCGAGAGAAGACATGACAATCTTGAGAAGAAGAACTCGCAATTGAGCAAGAAGATTCGAGAATTAGAGATCGAGGCATGCGTCATCTCGCGATAAGGATGAGAGAATTCAAAAGTTAAATACCGAACTTGACTCTCAAAGGGATAGGGTGTCCACTCTAGTAATGCTAATCGGAACTTTACGGTATAAAATTTTTTCCTTCTTTTTATTACTTCTATTTTATTGATCGCATATTGCCACCTAACTTATTACCTTCGCAGATGTATATAATCTCTCCGATGAGGCTATTCTTCTCCATACATTTCGAACCTATGGATAATGACCTTCTTTCTCGCTCACCTTAATCAATCTCTAAGTAGTTCCTCGATAAAACTAATCTCCTTTCATTAAAGGATCTTCAATCCAAATATCAACTTAGAGATCGAACACAGATCTAGTTTAAATTTAACTAACCGCTTTAAACGAATGTACCTTGATTCCGAGGAGAAAACCAAGATTTTAAGGAAGAAAATTAGTGATCTCATAGATGAAGGATCGCATTACTAACAAGAGGTGCACAAAGTGTTAGTAATTTCACAAATCTCTTCTGTACAAATTGAACGAGATGAACTCCTTCATCAATATCGTGTTTAAAAAGCGTGGAAGAGCAAGTTCGTTCTCTTTTTGTTATTAATAGTGATGATGAATTCGCCTGGGCTGCGAAAGTTTTAGATAACGCCAGGAATAACCTAGGTGTTGACGTTAGTCTTTATGCCGAGCATACTTCCTTGATTAAAGATATGATATCTGATAGAGAAGGTTACTTATTATACCTTACTGCTTCTTACTTCTGTGGTGTTGCTTGTAAATTATTAACTTGTTGTTTCTTATTTGCAGAATCTGAGAAGAGGCTTCAAGTTAGAATTAGAGAACTTGAATCTGAAAAAGAACAGCTCGCCAGGAATTTTCCAGCGAGAATTGAAGAACTCGAAACTGAAAAACAACAACTCGCCAAGAGTCTCTCTCTTCGTAATAACAAGTATTCCAAAGTTGAAGAAACAATTTGAAACAACAAGTGGAGAACTTTAATAATGATTCTGTTCGTTTCGCAATGGAGCCATGGAGTATGTTTGTAAGCACCAGAACATCCTCTGCATACATATCCCTGGCTTCTTGAAAAGGTTCCTGAGAATCTACCTGTTTCTGATGTTTCTGATAGTGAAGCTGGCGAAGAAGAAAATTCTGGCGATGAGAATAATAAAACTGAAGAATCAGATGAAGAAGAAGAATCACCCAAGATATAATTCTTTTCGTTTTCTTTTGCTGCGTGTAATATCTGTACATTGCTGTATCTTTGTTATAGTGAATTTCTTGGATTTTTTCCCCATGAATTCAATCTTCACTCCCCCTTTTTGGTAGTTCTTCCTTGTAATATAATTGGCTAACATTATTGATGTATAACTCTTTCGTCGGGAAGATGAATAATAAATGTTCCATCTTTTCCATTCCCATACTTGCCTCTCGTTATTTATCTTCAGATGGAAGATTTTAATTGTCTTCTTGTATTCGATAATAATCTTATTGTTAATTGAATGGATCATCGCGATGAGTCGCGGGTATCTTCATGAATTGAGAATTCTATCTCTTTTGTTGCGACAAAGGTCATGACCGCCTTTACATTTTCATGTGATGGCTCATTGACCACTTCTATCATTTTTGTGTGGTCTTCCGAGTTAGACCTCCCTAATTAGAGGTCCTCCCCATACCTTTTATGGCGACAAAATCGCAGGACGTCCTTACATTTGCATGTAAAGACCCATTGATCTTGTCTTATCATTTTCCAAGTATTTTTGCCTCTGCAGGATGTTTTAGTTGCGACAATATGACAGGCCTAGATATCCTTGCGAACATAAAGCCCCATGACATTACGGAGCCGTGCGACGAAATCATAGGACGTCCGTACACTTTCGTAAAGACCCATTGATCTCGCCTTACCCTCGCGTTAGTATTATTGCCTCTCATAGATCATTGCACAAATATGACGAGCCTACGTTCTCTTGCGAAACATAGCCTTATGACATTTGCGTCTGCTTTGACACCCCTAATGGAGAGCGTCGCCCTTATCATCTCCCGGTTGCCCCTTCAAGGAGGCGAAACATCGGCCATACAAGACTAGCTCCTCCCATCCGGTCTTAACAACAACCAGTTGTTTTCGCAGCCTCTTATCCCTTATACCTATATGGTTTATGGTTACGAGACCGCACCTAAGTGGAGTTTTCGGCGAGTGCAACGCATGCCAAGACTTGCCAAGAATGGCTGTGGTTCATCCATCCCGGCACTCTCGTTCAACCGTGTACCTCGGCGCCTTGAGCATACACCGACTCTAGGAAAGAGACCTCTGGCCGCCCAACCAGGGTATAACCTACATATATAGTTGGGAATCCAAGGTATCTCCCGGGATAGGCTTTCATGGGCCCCAAATTTTCATGGTTCGGGCTTCAGAGCGGTGTAACCTTTCCCCGAACCATGGCGAGAGATACCCCTTATATGACGCACTTTAGGTCTTACATTTGCCTCTTCGAAATGTTATTCGCGAACTAGGGTGTACGCCATAAAGGTTCGTCCCATTCTTTTGCGCATTTGTCTTTGTTAGATCATTCAATCATTCATGTTTCATTATTTGCTGATATTTGTTTGCGAAGTATTCGCATAGATTTGTTTCACTTGTTGTATTTCACTTTTCTTTCTTAATCGAATTCTCATTTTACTCTTGACTGCGAGATTCTCGTACATCATTACTCCGCCGTTACTTGGCCTCCGTTTTTATTGATTGCTCACTTCTTATGCCTTTTGTTCCTCATGTCCTTCACTTCTTTATTGTCATAACATTTGTCTCTCTCCAGGCATTCTCCTCGCGAGATATGTTCAGTCCTCACTTCTATAGCATCTACCATTAGTTTTCTTTTCTCTGTTCATTTCTCACATATTTGCTTCCAACCCTTTCTTTGGCATTTCTTTCTTCGCAGCCTTTCTATATCGACCTCATGACATTGTTGCGACTCCTTCCAATCTCCCCGGATGATACCAATACCGCTTGGATGTGGAAATTTTATACATTGGCAGGTCGATGCGACCCCAAGATTTCATGAAGCCATGGCCTCCCAATCAATGCATTATACGGGGATTCCACGTCAACCACAGAATAAAATATCGGTTGATAACCCTTGTAGAGGTATTCTCATGTGAACCTCTCCCTTTGGTTTGTTTTGGTGCCATTAAAGCCATATATCTTGTACGTTGAGGGGATCAAATCCTCATCTTTTCCTCCCATCGTCTTATAAGTATGGTAAAAAAGAATATTCACCGAACTTCCAGTATCGATTAGGATTCGGTTGATTGCCCAGCAAGCTTCTGCCTCATCATCTTCTCCATCAACTGGTTTTGGGTTAATCTCTTAGTTTCACAACCAACGGCTATCATGTGTTTCTCTTCCTTTTGGTACTTCATCTCAACGAGAGAAAGAAATAGTCTTCGGCTGCCACTTCTCTAATCAAGCGTCGTTCTCGCTGCATCTCCATTATTTCTTTATCATTAGCATCTCTCGCAAAGACTCTACTGAGCACATTATCATGAAAATCTTCAATGGTGCGATAGGAATGGACGATAGAGTTGCAATTCAAATTCTTAGCCTTTGTCCCAATTTCTATCACAAATGATTCCTTTCCTTTCGTCGAAACCTTTTCTATGCATCTCTCGGTGGGGGTGGTAATGTCCGGCCCGTTTCTTCTCCTTTAGAAAGTGGTTCGATTTCCCCGATCAATCATCCTGAGAATAATTCTCTTTATGTTTCTACAATCATTTGTGTGATGCCCATGGAAGCCGATGGTAAGAACAAAACTCATGACTTCTATCGCCCGGCGGTGGTTCCATTCCCACGTTCCAAGGTGTGTCAGTACATTTTCCATCACAAGTATAGCTTCCCGGATCTTTTCCACACTAGCATTCAATGGAGGCATCCTAACTGCTCCCATACCGTTCGTGGCTTCTCCGCCCTCCACGGTTATTTTGCCTTCGTCCACCATAAGTTTCTTGCACATGATCCAACCTCTGAATCTTATTATTGTTGTTACGGTTGAAATAGTTCCTTTCTCGCGCTCAAACTCTTCTTGATCGTGGCTTCCCATGGCTACTATCTTCGTTGTCCCTCATCGAGCTTTCCTTGCTTGTCCTTGCGAAGTGCTCGCCATGCGATTTATGAATTGAGGCAGCAAGCTTGCATTCGCAGCGTTAGAGCTTGTGTTCGTTTGGATAAGAATTCATTTCATTTGTCTTTCTTCTAAGGCAATATATTCTTCCCTGTAATTCTCATGATTCGACATCGTGATTGTATTTTGATTCTAAAAATTTGAATGTATAACAAGTTAGTCATGAAGAGAGCATTCACAAATGAGAGTATGAGATATCTTTCCTCAACCCGATCCGCCATTTCGCCGCACATGGTCCTCCATCTTATTGTTACGGTGTCTTAAGCTCGCCAATCCTTTGTTTCAATCCGAATACATCTTCAATACTGTCGCGAAGAGTTGTTGCTTATGTATGCTCCCAGGAATGTGGCCTTGTAAATGATTAAAGATGTGATTGTGTTCCTTGGTAGACCTTCGAACCATTTTAGTGCTTCTCCTATTAAGCTTGACGCGAAATATTTGCACAATATGGCATCATGATTCTCCCATTGTAACATACATCTCATATAAGCTTTAATATGTTGTATCGCACAAGTTGTTCCATCAAAGATGTTGGTTAATGCAGTAAATTGCATTTAGAGGTATTCCTCCCATCTGTACTTCTAGCGTGAAGGGATTCTTGCGGCTTGCGATGGCCGTCTAATTGTCTCCTTCCTCCTTCCTTCTACCATTGATAATCCTCTCATTTCAACTAGTTCTCTTAAGATTTGTTCATTTGCCTCGTAATTTGTTTCTCCTGGTCTTTTAAGCTCGCTTCTCCTTCTTCGCTCGTGTCTATTTTGACCTTCTTGCTCATTATTTTCTCCTCTTCTCTCCTCGTGACGCTCTTCTTCGTCTCTTTCGTTAATTCGCACGCCATTATATCGGTTGTTCTCCCTTCTTGGTTGCCTCTCAGCTCTCATCATCTCGCACCCTCTCATATTCTTCGTTAATATTTCTATTGGTACGGTTTTGTTCCCTCCTTCTCTCGCGGTTGTCATGGTTATTCTTCCGGATTGCTTCTTCCATCTCTTGATTTTCCATTTCGCTCTTATTCTTTCTCTTTCAACGAGCTAGTCGCGCTTGTTCAATGTAGTGTCTCTCAATGTCATCCTCGATCTCTCGGTTTCTTCTCAATTCTTCTCTCCCGTGCAAGATTATTCTTCCTTCAGCAGCTGGATCATTCGGCCCTTGGAGTTGCATGTTTTCTTGATTTTCCCTATTCCGCTCATTTTGAAGATTTTCGGGCTGAGGAATATAACGATCTTCTATTTCCCCTCTTCTCTCGCCATGCCCTGTATTCGGATTTTGTGTTTCTTCTTCAAGGCACTTTCGTTGGTAGAACTCTCCTTCTTTCTTCTCTATTCGATCTTGAACTTGATCTCACGCTACTTCTAGATCTCCTTCTTTGCAATCTCATATTTTCCATCCTCAATTCATGATTTTGTCTTGTCAAGTTTGCTCGCTCCTCTGCTTCTAATCGTCTCTCTTCATGTATTGTTTGTCTCAATCTTTCTAACGCTGCCATTTCTTCGTTTCCTGGATTCATTTCTCCATTCATCCCTTGCTCTCCTTGTCCATTGTTTACCACCGTTGCTCCTTCTCTTCTCTTCAGAATCTGATCTCCAAGTATGCACACTTACTCTATCATAATCCACCGCCGCGTTTGCTCTTTGGGGAGATTGGTGATTGGTTTTGACCTTCTCCATCATTTCTCATATTCATCCTTGATGATTCTCCTGTTTCATTCCTCCTTTCTCCAGCAAGTCTCCCACTTCTTCTTACAATCGTTGGTTGCCCTTGTACATTTCTTCTTCTAGCCATCTTTCTTTTTCAATGAATTCTTGAGTATCTTTTCCAAATCTCTTCTCTATTAATCTATATTCTTTCCAATTTCTTCGTCAATCACTGCTCGTCCCTGTTTCTAGCGCATATGTAGTTGCAGGTTTTCCCACACTACACCCCTCACTCGATTTTGGTTAATTAGTTCATTAAAAGTTGTATGATCAAGAATGTTTATTGATTAATTTCATGAGTTGTCTACACAAGAAAAGTAGGGATTACACTTAGCAATTAAAACACTCTTAACTTTCTCTCTCTAATGACTTGCCCAACAATTCCAAAAAGATCTCTCCTTACAATGGACTCACTCCAACCCTTTATATAGGGTGATACATAGTGGATGATGCTAATCTATCCTTTTATTTCGGAAATGTTCCGCGAAGTGTCGCAGATGTACAAACATTTATTCTCGCGACACTTCTTAACCCTCGCAGATTCCATGTCTTCTTTGCGTTTTGTGTGTCGTTATTCATCGCGTCATTTATTTTAGCTGTCTGCGACTGCCTCGCGACGTCGCTGTTTATTAACCCCGCGAGCCCTGCACGTTGCGATATTATGATCCTACAACGCTTTTCAATTTTTGTTGAAGTACTCTCTTTGATTGGAAAGACCAAGTCCCTTGATGAATAATCCCTTATCTTCTCTTTCTATCTCATTTTATATTTGCTATTTTAATCTCGCAAACTTATTTGCTTACCTTTATTTATATTGAAATTTATCATTGCGACAAGATCGCAGGATATCCTCACAAATGAAGAAATCTATTGATCTTGTCTTATCATTGATTGTGTGGTCTTATTTTGCCTTCCTAATTAAAGGTCTTATTTCGCCACCCCTCGTTTGACAAAGTCGCAGGAGCGTCTTTACATTTTCGTGTAATGACCCATTGACCTTGTCTTATCATTTCTTAAGTATTTTTGCCTCTGCAGATATTTTATTCGCGACAATATGACAGGTTTAAATATTCTTGCGAATGTAAAATCCCATGACATTGCCGTCTTCGCGACGAAATCGCAGGACGTCTTTACATTTTCATGCAAAGACCCATTGATCTCGCCTTATCCTCGCATTAGTATTATTGCCTCTACAGGATTATCGCACAAATATGACAAGCCTAAATTTCCTTGCGAAAATAAAGCCTCATGACATTTGCGTCTTTTGACACTTATCGACCTCCTAATGGAGGGTGCCGCCTTATCTTCTCACTGGTTGCCCCTTCAAGGAGGCGTACATCGGCCATACAAGACTAGCTCCTCCCATCCGGTCTTAACAACAACTTTGTTGTTTTCGCACCCTCTTATCCCTTATACCTATATGGTTTATGGTTACGAGACTGCACCCTAAGTGGAGTTTTTTGGGCCGAGTGCAAGCATATACCAAGACTTGCCAAGAATGGCCGAGACACTTCAAATGCCCCAGGCACTCTTGGCTCAACCTGTACCAGCGCCTTGAGCATACACCGGCTCCTTGAAAGAGACCTCGGGCGTCCAACCAGGGTATAACCTTATATATATAGTTGGAAATCCAAGGTATCTCTCCCGGATAGGCTTTCATGGGCCCCAAATCTCCATGACTCAGGTTCCAGGAGCGTTGTAACCTTTCCCCTGAGCCATGTCAAGAGATACCCCCTTATATGACGCACTTTAGGTCTTACATTTGCCTCTAGCGAAATATCATTCGCGAACTAGGGTGTACGCCATAAAGGTTCGTCCCATTCACTCACTCATTCATTTTGTTAATTCATTCAATCATTCATTTTACGTAATGTATTGCTTGCGAGACATTCGCATAATCTTTCTTTGTTTTATTCAACCCAATCATTCATCGCAAAAAACATTTCATCCAAATTCATTTCATTTCATCCATCTTTTATGGATAATACTTCTTGAGATACAACCTATTCCATGGTCTATCCAATCTTTGTCCTACATCTCTCCCTCGGGATACATTAATCTATGCCCCTGTGCCAACTATTTCCTTAATGATATAAGGTCCATCCCATTTTCTTGCCAATTTGCCACCACTTTCACGCTGATATATTGGTGTCTCTCGCAGACTCAGATCTCCGGTCAAATTCACGTATCTTGACACGTTTGTTATATTCTCCGCCAATCTTGATGATAATTCTCCATATGTTGTAGTGCTCAAGCTCTCTTTTTTCTTCTAATTCATCTAATTTGATTAAAATGTTACTCGTGACTGAGATTCTTCTCCCAAGCTTTCTTTCTTTGTTGTTGGAATCATAACCATGGAGAGACAACAACCCCATATGTTAAACAAAAAGGTGACATGCCTGTAGCTTCTCTTCTGGTTGTATTATAAGCCCATCTATGCATTGGGCACTTGTTCGCACCATCCTTTATTGTATCCCTCTAACTTCTTCTTCAATATGTCTGCAATTGTTTTATTTGTCGCTTCGCCGCCATTAGCTGTGCGGGTATAGAGGAGTTGATTTTCCACATCGTATTCGAAATGCATTAAGCTGACAATTCTATATTTTGTCCTTCAAATTGTTTCCCATTGTCGGATACCAACTGTCTTTGGAATCCCAAATCTGCATATAATGTTCTCAAATATGAAAGTAAAAACATCTTTATCGCGAATGTGTTGTACCGCTTTCACCTCTGCCCATTTTGTGAAATAATCGAGCGACAATTAGATATCTTCTCATCTGTTCGGTAGAAATGGTCCCACAATATCTAAGCCCCATTTTCCAAAAGGCCACACACTTGTTGAAAGAGTTTAATGGCGCTCCGGTGCATGTATTTTCTTCCCATGTCTTTGGCAATCTTCAACGTCTTGATATTTGTTTCGCGTCCTCATGCATATACTACCAATAATAGCCCCGCATTTTTCTTTATGTGCTAAAGATCTTCCACCACTATGATTACCAAAGCATCCCAGCTGTATGCAACATCTTGATATGGTTTCTCCTTCCTTCCTTGTTACACATTCGAACGAAGGTCCATTAAAAGATCGTCGGTATATAGTACTCCATCTCTTAATTCATAATTTGTTGCACGGCTTTTTAATTTGTGTGCCTCTAATCTATTTCTTGGTGTTTCCCCTTTCGTCAAGTATGCATGAAGTTCTGCTCTCCAATCCTCTTCGCAAAGTGTTTGTGTTCCATCTTCTATTAACATTACATCTGTTTCCTGTTCTTCTTCTTTATTAATTGATGGTGTTAAAAGTGTTTGTATCTTTATATTTCATGATCGGATCTTTCATCATACTTGATATAAAGGCAAAAGAATCTCAAGAGTCTATTGTTTCTCCTTGATATATGTCTCCATTTTATTTTCGGTATTTGACCGGCTCGGCTCGTCAACAAGTTTCTTGTACTGCTTTTGCAAAGATAATTCATTTGTAGTATATTCCTCTTTTATTTGGCGAATAGCCAATTGCGAATCACTTGGTAATCCTCACATTTTCCAATTTCATTTCTATTGCGAATGCAAAGCATGTATTATAGCCTCATATTCTGTTTCATTATTGGTTAGCGCAAACTCTAATCGAAGGAAAAAGCCATTTTATTGCCTTCGCGATATCACAACAATTCAATCCGTTACCTTCTCCATTAGATGACCCATCTACTAATATTTCCCATCTATTATTTCCTCGATTCTTAACAAGTCTTTGGATCTCCATGTTCTTCGTCTACGTCCATTACTTCTTCTTGGTTCATCCTCTTCCAAAGGAAATTTCGCTAAAAAGTCTGCGACTACTTGTGATTTTAGTGAAGACAATATTTCGTATTTGAGTTTGCAATGACTTATTTGGGCATTCCATCTCTCCCCGATCTTTTGAATTTTTCATTCTTGATTCGATTGGTACTTTCGTCACCACCTTAACAATGTGCGCTTGAAAGTATATGCGAAGTTTAAATGTTGCATAAACTAATGCCAAGATTAGTTTTTCAATTTTTGAGTAATTCCTTTCTGCGGCATTGAAAGTTTTGCTGATGTAGTAGATTGGTTTTTCTACCCCTGCGTCCACTCGCAGCAATACTGCACTTAATGCATGCGAAGTCGTCCGCAATAAGATAGATCAATAATTCTTCTCTGGATTACGCTTTTTGTAAAATTGATATATCCATTAAATGTTCCTTTATTCCTTGGAAGGCTTTCTCATACTCGTCTGTCCATCCGAACTTTGATCCCTTTCTGAGAATGTTGAAAAAGTGCTTGCATTTATCAGATGATCGCGAAATAAACCTTCCTAGCGAAGCTAGTAACCCATTTAACCACGAACATCTTTTTTGTCGCAGTGTTGGCATATCATGGCTGGCAGCTTGTACTTTATACGGGTCGACTTGGATTCCATTTTTGATACGATGTAACCTAAAAATTTTCCCGATGCAACTCCAAGGTGCATTTTTTCGATTTACTTTGATGTTGAAATGTCTCATTTGTTCAAAAATTTCTTTCAAATCTTGTATGTGATCTTTTGCTTTCTTACTTTTGATTAACATATCATCTACATACACCTCTAGCGTTTTGTGTATCCATCTCGTAAATACCTTTTCTACCATTCTCTGGTATGTTGCTCTGGCATTTCGCAAACCAAACGACATTTTTGTATAACAGTATAATCCTCTTGGAGCGAAGAAAGCAGTATGTTCTTGATCTTCTTGGCGAGAGGAATTTGATTGTAACCTTTATATCCATCAAGAGATGATATCCTTCGTTTCTCTTCGGGCCGCTTCAACCAATTACGGAATATCCAGTAGCAGGAAGCTATCTTTGGGACAAGCTTTGTTTAGATCGGTAAAATCTATACAAATTCTTATCCCTTTTTCTTCTTTGGGACTATAACCATATTTGCTATCCATTAGGATATTTTGCTTGTCTAATGATTCCCGCATCTAGCATTTTCTAACTCTTCTTCTATTTGAGGATGATATCTTTGTTGCGATCTTCCTAATTCTTTGTTTGAATGGCCTTATATTTTTGTCAATTTCCAATTTATGACAATCCTGAGATGGATCTATACCGGGCATTTCATCCATATCCCACGTGAAAATATCTTTATAGTCTCATGACAAATCAATAGTTCTTCTTTCTTCATCTACCTCCATTTTAGTCCCAATTTTTAACATCTTGGGTTCTTCTTTGTTCCAACATTCACTTCTTTTGTTTGTTGTTCTGCGATATAACTAGCTTTCGGTTCTCCCATAGGGGTTGGTCCTTTCATTTCCTTATTCTACGAGATTTCGCTAGGTATTCCTTTTCCTTCTTTTGCTCTTATCATGTAAATTTTAAATTCTTCTTCTTTTCTAGCCGCTTTTACCATTTTCTTACGATCTCTTCGCTTCTTCACTCGTTCTTCATAATGCTTTACTTCGTCTTGATGATATATTCTCCCTTTATCAATATCTCTCTCGATTTCACCAATTCCGGTTGGCATGGGAAACTTGATACACGATGAAATGTTGGCCTTTCTGACCTTGATTGCATGTACCATGGCCTTCCTAAAAACACGTTGTATGCGATTCCATATCCACTACACTCAATGTCACCCGTGTTTCAATTTCTCAAAAGCGAGAATCAAGTAACTTTACTTCTCCTTTAGGTTTCGTTATAGATTTACCAAAGCCATGAATATAATCATTTGAGGAAATCATTTCTTCATCTTTATATCCTAATTTTTTGTAAGTATGGTAAAACATAATGCTCACTAAACTCCCCTGTATCCACCAAAGTTCTATTTCTGACCCATTCTTCCATTTTGCTTTTGCGGTTCTCCTCCATTTTTGCATGCATTTATTGTGATCATCAATGGGGATGTATGGCTCAAACACTCTTTAGGTACCTCCATTCTTTGTGAATGTTATTTTGCTTTTCCCACTCTTTCAAAGACGATGTCTTCTCCTCATCTATAATCTTCTTTCCTTCAAAATCTCGTTTATGTATCCTTCCTCTGATGTTTTCATGAAATTCATTAATCCTTGCTTTTGTAATTGTACAATACTCCATGTTTTCATTGTATTCCTTGCTTTTTAACTTCTCTATTTCATCTGATTTAACATCTTTCTCTCTCATTTTCCTGATTCGGATAATTTTAGCTGCAATCTTTATTTCAATCCATGTTTCTAGCGCATATGTAGTTGCAGGAAATCCCACACTACACCCCTTATTATAATTCACTCAACTAATCTATTTGAAGATGAGTAACAATAGATTTTATTGATTATTTTCTTGAAAATGTTTACAAAGAAAGATAGATCAGAGCTAAAGAAATTACAATCACTCTTAACTTTCTCTCTCCTAATGACTTGCTTAACAATTCAAAAAGAACCCTCCCTTACAACAGACTTACTCAACCCTTTATATAGGGTAATACATAGTGGATGACAGCTAAGCTGTCCTTTATTTTCGGTAATAACTCGCGAAGTGTCGCGAGTGTTCTAAACATTCATCCCTGCGACACTCCTAAGTCTCGCCAAGTCTTCACACTTTTCTCATGTTCTGGCTGTCATCACCTATTGCGTCATTTATATCATTTCCCTGCGACGCCTTCGCAATGTGGTCGTTTATTAATCTTGCGAAGTATTGATGTCGCGATATTCTGCTCCTACATTTCCATATCTTGTTTTTCTTATTTGACTTGTGATGAAGAGTGTCATTATCACAACGTCCACTAGTACAAGAGAATTAAGACATGATGTCTCTCTTTAGTCTTTAAGAAAACTCTTGTAATTATTGTCACCAACAATTAACAGCTGAGAGTCATTCTTGGGACTAACTTTTGGTCCCTTTTTGGCTATGGAGGATTTCGGGACCCATTTAGAGTTGGGTTTCGCAGGAGCAGCTTTCTCTTTCATATCATTAGGATGATTGTCCTTTTGAATACTTTGCAAAAAATCCTTTCTCCAATTTGGAACATCAGATCTTGTCTTTGCATTTAAAAAGTCATCTATCTTTCTATAATTGGGTTTTTTATGAGATGACCTTGTCGAGTGATATGCAAAATTTGAACTATCATCATAATAATTCTTTTTCCTAAACTTAGGACCAAGGTATTGAGAGCGTGAAGAAGAGCGTAAAGCGTTTTTCATTTTTAGGAAGCGATGCGTATGTCGAAGCGTGAAGCGTCGCTTCGTGGTTGATGTTTGAAGCGGATGTTTTCTTATAAATAAATTATTCGTAACTAGAATTATAAATTTATTAGGAAGATAATATCTATATAAATTTTATATAAGTCTAATTTTTATCAAAAACAAAGTGTGTGTACACTAGTTCAACCTACTCCAGGCGAGTGGGAGGTGGGGTGTTTGATTCCCCCCTTAAAACATTCATATTTTTCTTTTAAAAACTTTAAAAATTAGGCGAAATTTTTAAAGCTTCATGAAAGATGCGCTTCAAATGACCTCTTGCGAAACGCTTTGAAATTTGAAGCGAACTGCAGGCGTGAGCGTGAAATTTGAAGCGAAGCGTACACTCAAGTGTGGCGACGCTTCATTTAAAGATGCGCTCACATGACCGCTTCGTGAGCGAAATCTTTGAAATTTGAAAGCGGCGTACGCTCCGAAGCGTGAAGCGTACGCTTTTAAAAACCATGCTTAGGACAATAACAATCTGAGTTCTTATGAGGAGAAAACTTAGCCAATTCATTTGATACAAAAGAAAGTGCATCTTGCATCTTACGAACTTTGCATCCCCATTGCAAGTGTCCTTTATTACCACAATAATAACAATGCTTGGTATGAATATCGAAGTATGAGTTTTAATGTTACCTTTTTGTGGATCCTCTTGCATTGGAGCTCGACGAGTTCTCTTCTTTTTCTTCTTCTTCTCTTTGCTCAACATTGTTGCTTTCTTGACATTTAGCGAAATGCTTTTTCTTTAATTCTTCTTGGTTGAACACTATTCTTAGGCTTGACAGGACTTTTCTTCTCTACAAGAAATATGAACATCTTTGTCATCGGTGGAATCCTCTCTGGTTGAGAAGAATTTGTAGCTTTAACAAATTTTATCTCATTGTTATCGTTGGAAGCATCGATTCCTTATATCCTAATCCCGTGTATCACCATGATATCTTCCTACTTCTAGCAATGAGGATAAATTGTTTGTGCTATCATTGGATTTTTTTTCAAGTACAAATTTTCTTCTTCCAACATCTTGATTTTATCAAGAGCACCAGCTAGATCAGACTCAAGGTGTTTTTCTCGTGAGAGATATACATATTCTTTCTCTTCAAAACTCTTTTCTTGAGAGTTAATCCTTGCATCAGATTCAACAAGTTTCTCTTCCAACAAGTGAATTTTTTCAAGAGAAACATCACGCTCTTTCTCTATCAATTTTGTTTGAGAGAGACTAGCACGGCTTTTTTCTTCAAAAAACCCTGTATTTGTCGAGAATTAAACGTTGCTTCCGATTCAAGACGTTTTTTCCGATAAAAAAGCGATTCTCTTCAAGATTTTCACATTCTAATTTTTTAGAATTTAAATCGCTATACGATCTTTAAGAAGATATTCAGCGGTGCGAGAACCATAATATTGTCCTTGAATTTTTTTCTCAACTTCTTGTTAATCGACATAGAGGAGTTAAGAGATCAATCGAAGTTTTGAGTTTACTCTTTGCCAAAGGCTTGAGTATATTGAGTATTTTGAGATATGATCATCCACATCTCGATCAATATACGAGTCACCATCATCGGATATTTCATCCAAGTGATTTTCTAGGCATGATTCCCAATTATCACCAGTTTTTACATCATTAACAAGATGAACTTGTCTAGTAGATTCCCTTTCATGAAGGTCTTCAGATATTGAATCGTAGATGTCATCATCAAGTGTTAATTCAAAACTCTTGATGTCTTGCTTTACGTTAACTGAATCATTATCAGGTTCTATAAAAACCATTTCTAGATTCCAGTCTTATAGGTTGGATTGCACCAAACACAAATTGTTAGATCTTTTCGTGTTTGCATGCTCTGATTCCAATTGAAAAGACGAGGGTACCCAAATATACCTCAATCTAAAACTTTTCCACCTATAAGTTATTTCTCCGAAAGTGATTGTCTATGGTGAGTCGAGAACAATATAACTAATCGGTTCACACTTCGTGTGATCGTCATGGATCGAGATCGAGACAATACAACAACGAAGTATGTTTACTTGATAAGAGGTTCGGACTTAACCAAACACAATAGGATTATTATCAAGTAAATAGGAATTAACATTTGTGTATATTACTTCTAAGTATAATAAAAACAATTATAATTGCGGAAATAGAAAAGTAAAAGACACAACAAGATTTTGTTAACGAGAAAACCGCAAATGGAGAAAAACCCCGGGACCTTGTCCAGAATTGAATACTCTCAGGATTAAGCCTCTATACAAAATCAAACCAACTTCGTATAGTTGAGACCAAGCAACTAAACATATAGTTCACCTAGTTCCGTCTGTATTCCCACACCTCCAACCTATAAATAAGTCACGTACTTGGAACAATTCCTTTGGTTCGTATTCCAAGCAGTAAATGAACAACAAATCTGTTTGGTAGAAACTCTTTTCAACCGAGGTGATGTGAGTTCGACAAAAGGCTCTTCCGTTTATCTCAATAAACTCCTTTGTCAGGTCTTAGATCTATCTACTAATAATTACCGAAGTAATCATCTAGATTTTGCAATCAATACTTTTAATCACAAAGAAACATATTGATGCCAATATACTCAACTAATCAATCCAATATACCACAAGGATAAACTGATTATAGTTGGATCATCTTTAACCGAAACAAGTATTGTGCACACCAAAGATTATGAACCCAAATCACAAATCTTCAAAGTATTCTTTGTCTTCAAATCTTCTTAGATCTTCAATAAACACCTGCACACAATCAAATTGAATCTCTTGTGATCAATCACGCATATAACGGAGTCTGCTAACAATGGATTATCACAAGACGTCTTTAGATCTACAAACAGTCTAAAGATCCCCGTCGAAAATTGATCTAGTTTGAGTGAATCTTATATCAGAAGAAGATTCTCAAGCATAAACAAACTAGGTGCAATCAAAGTTCAACAACCGTTAGTCAATCAAATCAATCGAAAACTAATAATAAACCGCAATTATCTAGTTTCCCACCAACGGTACTAATAGAGCTTCTCAATCCCAAAGAAGTCTTTAAACTGAGCAGTTGTAAGAGATTTCGCCTAATTAGGTTACTTTCCTCTCCGAATAGGCGGCTCCACCAGTAACAACATAATTAGGTAGTTTTGCTGGCTCTGAGGATTAGTTTGATAGAAATGCAAACTTTGGTATTTATAGACCAAGGAAGTTTGGACACCAAGGAATTTCCAAAACCGAAAATATTCTTAAGATATGCAATATATTTCAAATTCGGTTTCCATAATTCCTGGAGATGCTTTATCCAAACAGTGACCGAAAATCTCTTCGAAAATCTCCAATTAGTAAACGCACATTACCAATTTTCAATTTCCAAAAAAAAATATTAAAAACCTTAATTAAGAATATAAAATTTTTACCAATTTTTATTGTTGATAGGCTCCCTACCAAACCCCTTGTAATGGAAGAGTTATCTTTCTTTGACGAATAAAAATTTAAAGATGCTCAACTTATTTTTCGATCCGGGATTTTTCCTTTAGCTATTAAGGAATATCTTTGAACAATAAAAGATAAGCGTTACCGCACATGTTCAAAGTATGTCGACATCTTTACTTTGTAAGTCCTCTTTCATACTTACAATCTTGAAACTGATTTGCCACACTTCCAAACGAGTTTAGAATTGGTTCATCTGACTTTCAAGAACTATGCACTACACCAAATTCCCAGATTCGTAACAGGAATTCGTAACGGCTTTGTGGCCGTTACAAAATTCCCGTTACAAATGGCCGTTACAAAAAATTCATAACAAAAAGAACAACGTTACTATTTTTTTAAAATTAAATATGAGAGATGAGCCAAATTCGAATTTTTTATAGGCGTGCCAGAAACACGCTTCCGTCACACAGGTCGTAACACTAGGAATCTGTGGAGTGTGCCATTCACATGTTTGAGATTGTTTTTCCACCCAAGAATCCTTGAACTAGAGGATATTTCCTCCCCTCCTCTAACCTAGATAATCTTCTCTTGACTTTCATTCACTTTCATTTCTCTTTCTCTTCTCCTCCTCGCGCCCTCTTTTTCTTCCCTATCAACTGCAGACTAATCATCGATATTTGGAGAACCGATCTTTAATTATCCGCTCCTTCGGGTTTAGGATTTCGATATGTTTAAGTTATCATCGGTTTCTTCGATTTTAGGGTTCATCATCATTAAATCTCATTTTAGGAATTCATTTAAATTAGGGGTTTTGTTCTTGATTTGGTTGCGATTTGTAGGTGTTGTTGAATGATGTATTTGGTTTTTTCGGGAGAAATGGAAGGTAAATTCTCCTTCAATCCCTCTTTCTGTATCATTAATTTATGTTATTTTTTGATTTTTCGGTGATTTTTGAGGCTGAAATCAATTGTTTCGATTTTGGTTTACAGTTTGTTGCTGAGGAGTATTATTTGCTAGAGAGCTTGTGAAGATGGTTACTCGGTGTTGAAGTTAGGTTTACTCTTATCATCTGTGAGAAATGAAATCATCATCGGATCTAACTCGGGTGTTGAAGTTAGGTTTTGATTTAGTTTTGTGATATATTTGAGTTTGAAAGTAGAGTTTTTAATCATCTTTGTGTAACTAAATCTGGGTTTTGTTTGTTTATTTTGGTTGAAGGAGTAAGTAGGTGATTGAAGAAAACATAGATTGAAAATGGTGGAGAAGCATATATCTTGTTATGAGCATTAATCTTCTGTCAACATTCTGCCGGTTTCAATGTAATTTAGCTAATGTCATCTACAGTTTATTCGTCGAATGTGAATCATATGGGCTGTGTTAAAATTGATGATTTGCTCATTATGGTTCAACAATGGATTGATTGTCTTCGTCATGAACCCATTGCTAATCTTCTTCAAATCCCATCTGGAGTTAGTCAGGTTAGGGAAAATTGTTCCTTTCTAATTGGGTTTTGCTTATAATGTTAAAAATTAGTTCATTACATTTCTATCTGTAGTGGCATGATTTATTGATATGTAGTATATGCTTCAAATTCAGTTTTGGTGCTTTGCATGGTTGGCTAGCTGCAGTTCCTTTTTAAGCTTGCTCAGCTTATATTGGTGATGTACGATATCAGTTTGGCAACATTAAGCTCAGTAATTATTAAAGGAATTACAGCTGACAACACTGCATCATTTCAAAATAATAAATGTACCACCTTATTGTCTAATTATACGACTCCTCGTACTTGTTTGTGTCTTATAAATGTGCAGCAAAAAGTCGTCCTCGTACTTGTTTGTGTCTCGTAATTGGACATCCTCTCTTTATTTTGCTTTTAGTTCCCGGGCTTCATCTTCCATTTTGAAGCTCAACTCGTGGTTGGAAAGTCGCATGACTTTGCTCTGTCACCGCCACGCAGCAACCCGAACCTCCGTCAACCATTCACCCATGTGCCGGTTTGGAGTATCAATAGACCGAGCTCTCGGTTGTTAGGAGATAATGGTCGTGATGATGGTCGTGGTTGGAAAGTTGCATGACTTTGCTCAATCAGCTGCCCACGAAAGCAACCTTCGAACCTTAAATCAATGCATTCACCCATGTACCAGGTTCGGAGTATCAATGGACCGAGGCTCTCGAGTTGTTAGGAGATAATGGTCGTGATGATGGTCCTATGATAGAGTCCCTTATTTTCTTGAATTTACAGTAACTTCTTATGTTTCCTTGCTTTGGTGATAGTTTTCGTATCTTCCTTTATCCACATCCTGGCTAGCAATGTCAAATAGTCTCTATGCTCTAATAGGACTCACTTTCCTATTGGTTTCTAATTGTTATTGAATTATGATTGTTTTTTGTTTCCTTCTTGCTTTAACTTTTGTGGATTCTTAAATGCTCCACCAGGCTGCACATGATGCTTTTGTTGAAACTAGTGGATCCTTGAACAGTGTCTACTTCTCTCATGAAGATTGCAAATGACATACGTTTACTTGGAAGGTGTGTAAGTTTAATCGTGTATTTACTTACAAATGTAGCACCACACTGTGGTATTGACATTTGCTTATTTCAGTGGTCCACGTTGCGGTCTTGGGGAACTTATTCTACTGAAAATGAGTCGGGCGAAGATTTATCATGCCTGTATGTACTCTTCCCTTATCTCGGTCTCGGTTTCATTTTTTTGTCCTTTAGGGTAAAAATGATGTCAATAAAGTTGATTTTACCTATTTCCCGCTTATTTGAGATTTCGATCATCATTACATGGGAAGGTAAATCCTACCGAGTGTGAGGCTCTCACGATGGTCTCGTACTTTCAGTGATATCTCGTTTCCTATATGTTTTGGCATGTAACCATGAAGATGAAATATGACTAGTCATTAAAAGAAGTTATTTAACTTCATGATTTTTTCATGGAAGAAATGATCATAAAATAATATGTATTTGTTCATCTTGCTCAGTTCAGCAGTTCTATAAATCAATGTGTGAAACTTGCAGATTATGGAAAACCATGTAGCCATCACAGTTGGTGGATCAAATGGTCATTTTGAACTCAACGTCTACAAGCCAATGATGCCTACTGCCCTTTTACGAGTGAGCACTGCATGTCACCCTTATTATTAATAATATTTTCTAATTGAAGTACTCGACAAATCCTAATAAATTAGGTAAAACATGAAAGTTCATATCTCATTCATCTTCCGTCTATCATCTTTAGTCTATCATCTGCATGTCACCCTTATCGTATCAGTGTTGGGCTTGCAAGTAGTTAGTATTTTCATTTGGGTTATCCTGACAGCATTTTCTTTCTTGTTAGATTACGACATGTATGAGGGTGTAGTTGCAGGTTTTCCCACACTACACCCCTTACTCGATTTTGCTTAATTAGTCCATTGAAAGATGTAAGATCAAGAATATTTATTGATTGAATCCATGAATTGTTTACACAAGAGAATAGAATTACACTTAGAAATTAAACACTCTTAAACTTTCTCTCTCCTAATGACTTGCCCAACAATTCCCAAAAAGATCTCTCCTCTAACAGATCTATTTAGCCCTTTATATAGGGTAATACATAGTGGATGATGACTAAGCTCCCCTTTATTTTCTAGGGAATGTCATGAAGTGGATGGAGATGCACAAACATTTGCTCTCGCGACACTTCTTAACCTCGCCAGTCTCATGTCTTCTTGATGTTTTGCCTGTCGTTATCCATTGCGTCGTTAATTCTAGCCCTCTGCGACCGCCTCGCGACATCGTTATTTATTAACCCCGCGAGCCCCACACGTTGCGATATTATGGTCCTACATCTTGCCTCTTTTTCCTTGAATATTGCTTGAAGAGCGATCTTTAAGGAAAAATCTGTCATTGTAATAATCTTTGGTCTTGATGAAGGAACAAGCGAGAAGAATACTTTTCTTGAAAAGTACGTACTTGCCTCTATTCTTTTGTGAAGTTAGAAGCTTCTATCTCAAGTGTCATTTCTTGTCTCTTGTGTTACGAGAGAATAATCAATTTCATAATATCTCCTCTTTATATAGAAAATATGTCGTGTATTTGGATTCTACTAAAGTTCTTTCCATCAGGTTTCCTTAGATTTAGTAGTGACCGTTTACACGTGTCTATATTTACCTCTTTTACGGTGCATTTAATATTATCCAGGTCATAACGCTTTCTCATCTATTTATAGGAGCATCCCCTGTGAAAATTTTTCCTTTTCCTTTTCATCTTCTTCATCGTCTGCAAGTGTTCTTCTTCTTCATCGTTCTGCAAGTGTTCTTCCTCTTCATCACTTTAGTTATTCCCTTCTAGTTGTTACTCTCGTGGCGTCCAGGTTTGTTAATTTTATCATATCCAATTATTTTGTGGTTGATTAAATTTGAGATTGGTTTTTCTTATTGAAATCACGCCGGTATGATTAACTTTGTGATTCTTTTTCCGCCATTGTTGTTTAGCAAAAACCAACCCGAACTAAATTTATCGTGAAGGATCCTCTTATTTCTTTGGGCTCTTATCGAAATCTTCTTCTGAGAAGAATCCCTCACGCAACCAAAGCCCTCTTCACGAGTAAAATCTACGGCTTCAAAGCGACATCTGCGAATGATAAGGTATTTAGGAAATATTTGTTTTTTATTAACAATATATTGTCGCCTCTATTTCTTATTTAACTTATCATTCGCGGGATGATAAAATTATTGGTAATACTCCCAAAAGGCTTCGCCACTCTAGGCTGTTACCCCCAACGTTCCATTTCCTTCGTTCACACCTTCATCTCCCGCTGCGAAGTCGCCGCAAGATAATATTCCTATACCTCAACTCCTCATAGACCAAGTTCCTTACAATTTGTCCTCCTACAAACGATGTTATACCACCCTCTTGCTATCAATGTCCCTACTATTTCTCCAATCACTTCTCTCCCCTCAAACTTCCTCTCCTCATGAGGTTCCTTTGACAAAGGATGATTCATCTTTTTTTTGGTAGAGCAAATTCCTCTAACGGCGGAAAATTTGGAGGGTATAGATGTGGCCTTTAAGGTTCTTTCAAATCTCGTGAATGATGCCAAGAGGACTTCCGCTGATCCTATCAAATCCAACGTCTGCGAGATTTTAAGTAAGCACCTTGGTCCCGATAAGGTCTCGCAAGCATCTTTGGTTCAAGAAATTAGTAAGTCGAAGGATGATCTCCAGGTTATGACCGAAGTGCAATAGTCTCCACCTTGGTCGTGATAACCTTCGCAATAAGAATGAATAATTAAAAGGTATGCTCTCGCCGTCCCCCATTTTTTTTTTTTTTTTTACAACTCAAATCCTTGCTCGTCTTCAAAGTATTAAACCGAAACGAATAATGGAGATATATCGACGGAGTCTATCGTTGAAAAGAAGTTCGAGTTGAAAGAGATTCTTGGATGGAGCAGTATAATCTCTTTGATAATCTTCATACCTATGCAACTCGATCAAATAAATAACTTGTCGAAAGAGAATTTTGATTTATCGCAAAGCAAGACTCATTAAGTAATGACTTATCTCGCCTCTCTTATGCTTTGACTAAAACTAATTTGGAGTTGGAAACTTTATCAGATGAGAATCGAACTCTTTCTCAAGAGAAACGTTCTCTGTTGAATAAGATGGCGAGCTACTCAGAAAGAAAGATACCGCTTGTCAAAAGTTATGTGAAGAACGCGAACAAGCTAAACATATTTTGAAACACCAACTGGAAGAAATTACTGCGAGAGAGATAAACTTATTCAAGGAAGAATAACTTTGAGTGTAAAGCGAAGCAATTCCAAGAACAATGTGTCAAATTAGAAAAATCCAACTCTACTTTAGTGACCGAAAATTCCATACTTGTTTCAATGAAAAGAATTTGCGATCTCGATTGAAAGGCTTAGTTGGAGATTCATTTGATGATGTCATGGACCGTTTGGGAATAACCCGTGACTTTAATCCAACATCTTACTTCTCAAAGGAAGGTAGTCAAATTATTTGACTATCTTAATTTATGTATTTATTCCATGAATGGTTTATTTTGAAAATGCCAACAATGTTCGATTAGAGTTTTCTCCGATCTTGTGTATTTGTTATGCTGATTTCGAGAGAAAGTTTCGTTCCACTATCTCCACCCTCGTGTCTGATTATTAAAATTCGCAAGGAAAATGGACTACTCTCGCGCATCTTGCTCGTTCTCGCGGCCGTGCGAGCGAAGATTTGATTATATGTCTTATTGTAAGGACATTGATAGTAAGAATCGTCAAAAGGCATTGCTTCGCCAATTCCCTCTAAAAGCGGAGGTTCTTGTGAATAACATTTTGTCATCGAAGTCTCTTGATCCTATTCACGTCGATCCTTTGGAAGTAAGTGATGATGAAGTTCCTAATGCTCAGATAGTGATTATGAATATGAAAGCTGCGAAGATCTCCCTGATAAGGAAATCGTCGATGAAGATCCAAATAAAAAGACTCCTGATGAAAATCCAGTATCTGGCGAGAACGAAGTTAATGAAAACATTTCTGATGAAAATCCACCAACTAAAGAAGGTGAAGCTGATAAGGGCGCAGAAAAGTCTCAACCATCCTCCGTACTTGATAATGCTGATGTAAAGAGTTAAATTCTCTTTGTAATTTGTTAGAATCTTTTTTGTGTGAATGATTTAACTCCTTGATTGAGTAATTCACATGTTTCTTTCTCCCTTCCTTAGTTAAGACCACCTTGCGAGCATGTTCGCTCTTTGAATTTTTATTAAGTAAAACCATCCCAATCGGGGATTTGATGTTAATTCTTCTTCTGCTGCGGCAAGGTCTGAGTCAGTCTTTACATTTTCATGCAATGGCCCATTGACCTTATTTTATCATTTTTGTGTGGTCTTCCGAGTTAGACCTCCCTAATTGAGGTCTTCCCCGCCACCTTTCTTGGCGACAAAATCGCAGGACGTCTTTATACTTGCATGTAAAGACATCCTGTGATCTTGCCTTATCATTTTCCAAGTATTTTTGCCTCTGCAGGATGTTTTAGTTGCGACAATATGACAGGCCTAAATATCCTTGCGAACATAAAGCCCCATGACATTGCCGTCGTGCGACGAAATCGCAGGACGTCCGTACACTTTCATGTAAAGACCCATTGATCTCGCCTTACCTTCGCGTTAGTATTATTGCCTCACAGGATCATTGCACAAATATGACGAGCCTACGTTCTCTTGCGAAAACATAGCCTTATGACATTTGCGTCTGTTTTGACACCCCCTAATGGAGAGCGTCGCCCTTATCATCTCCCGGTTGCCCCTTCAAGGAGGCGAAACATCGGCCATACAAGACTAGCTCCTCCCATCCGGTCTTAACAACAACCGGTTGTTTTCGCAGCCTCTTATCCCTTATACCTATATGGTTTATGGTTACGAGGCGCACCCTAAGTGGAGTTTTCTTCGGGCGAGTGCAACGCATGCCAAGACTTGCCAAGAATGGCGAGGTGGGTTCATCCATCCCGGGCACTCGCTCACTCGGTACCTCGGCGCCTTGTGCATACATCGACTCCTTGGAAGAGACCCTGGTCGCCCAACCAGTATAACCTACATATATAGTTGGGAATCCAAGGTATCTCCCGGATAGGCTTTCATGGGCCCCAAATCTGCATGACCCGAGGTTTCGGGGAGCGGTGTAACCTTCCACCCGAGCCATGTTAAGAGATACCCCTTATATGACGCACTTTAGGTCTTACATTTGCCTCTTACGAAATATAATTCGCGAACTTGGTGTACGCCATAAAGGTTCGTCCCATTCATTCATTCTTTTTATTCAATCATTCTTCCTCATTTGCTATTTTGTCTGCGAGATATTCGCCGATTCATTCATTTAATCATTCCTTATCTCTTGTTGTTTTGTTAAGCCATTCATGACTTTTTTGTTATTCTTATCGCGAGTTCTTCGCGGATTCTCTCTGTATTTTTTACTGAATGTCGCAAATATCTGGCGAAGAAGTACTTCATCTTGATTCCTTTTTCCTCTCTCATTATTATGGGTAATATTTCTTTAGATATAACCTATTCCATGGTCTATCCAATTTTTGTCCCACATCTCTTCCTTCGGGGTCCATCAATCTATATGCTTTTGTACCAACTACCTCTTTGACGATATAAGGTCCATCCCATTTTCTCGCCTTGACTTGCCTCCGCTTTCACGTTGATATATTGGGGTTTTCGCAACACCAAGTCTCCCTGGTTGGAACTCACGTATTTTACACGCTTGTTATATTCTCTAGCTTGATCTTTGATAATTCTCCATGTGTCAAGGCCTTTTCGTTTTTTCTTCCAATTCATCCAACTTGATTAGAATGTTGTTCGCACTAAGATTTTTATCCCAGACCTCTTTTTTGGTTGTCGGAATCACGACCTCTGTTGGGAGTACTGCTTCAACTCCGTAAGTTAAGCAGAAAGGAGACATTCCTGTGGCTTCTCTTCTATTCCTCTGTCTGTAATCTTCTTTCCTTCAAAATCCCGTTTGTGTATTCTTCCTCTGATATTTTCATGAAATTCACTAATCGTTATTCCAGATTCGTGCCACATGCCATATCTTCTTCCCCGCTTCATCCGATCTAAGATTTTCCTTTCTCATTTTCTTGATCCAAACAACTTTAATTGCGATTTTGTTTCTTGAACCAACAAGATTAGGTCCCTGTTTCTAGCGCATATGTAGTAGCAGGTTTCCCACACTACACCCCTTACTCGATTTTGCTTAATTAGTCCATTGAAAGATGTAAGATCAAGAATATTTATTGATTGAATCCATGAATTGTTTACACAAGAGAATAGAATTACACTTAGAAATTAAACACTCTTAAACTTTCTCTCTCCTAATGACTTGCCCAACAATTCCCAAAAAGATCTCTCCCTCTAACAGATCTATTTAGCCCTTTATATAGGGTAATACATAGTGGATGATGCCCTAAGCTCCCCTTTATTTTGGGAATGTCTGCGAAGTGTCGCAGATGACAAACATTTGCTCTCGCGACACTTCTTAACCCTCGCCGGGTCTCATGTCTTCTTGATGTTTTGCCTGTCGTTATCCATTGCGTCGTTAATTCTAGCCCTCTGCGACTGCCTCGCGACATCGTTATTTATTAACCCCGCGAGCCTTGTACGTTGCGATATTATGGTCCTACAGAGGGAGAGAATGAATAAGATCTCTTTGATAGGATGTGATGCTCGCATTTTTTTCTTGGGGGTCAGAATTGCAAAGCGCCGAATAGTTCAGCAGGTATGGATTTTGTCTTGGGAATGCCCCTAAGTGATACTCCCTCTATATCAATTTCAATGATACTTTTGCTTGTTACATACAGGTTAAGAAATGGTGAGGTAATTCTTTTTTTCCGCCCCTTTATATCCATGTTAACAATTTCCTTGGAATATTTGTTACCGGAAGTATAATATTTGACATAAGGGCAATTGTTAGTCAGAAAATGTGAAGTATCACTTAACTTGATACATAAACTTAACATCCACCAGCGTCCTAAAGTATCACTTTATAAATTTGATATGTGAGAGTACTTTGCTAGAAGTAGATGGTTAATTGCTTGCGAGCTTCAGAAAGGTTTCCATCTTGAGTGGTTAATTAGCTACTATAGGTTTCAATAGGTTCTCAACTTGGTACCAAAAGAGCTGGATGGTGAGCGTTTTGAAGATGCACATGCCCGTGTTTCTCGTTGCATAGGGGTTGTAATGATGCAGAAAATACAAATAGTGAAAGTGATCTGGAAGTTGTTGCAGATTCGATTCATCAAAACTTGCGTTGTCCTGTAAGTAATACTTTTTTCCTTGTCTCTGTGCTTGTCTTGTTTGTTAAGAGCTGAATAAGCCTACTTTATTTCTAGTGGCAGTGCCCCATTTCTAGTGGCAGTTCATAATAACTCCGATGGTCTCATCTCTAAGACTTGCTTTGAACGTGGAATTGTTTGATGAAGATGGGGTTATGATAGCAGCAGAATATGTTTCCATGGGAGAAAAGGAACTCACACTTTCTTATTTGCATCGCGGTGTCTTTTAGTTGCTCAAGTCTTGGTGAGTAATATTTTCAGTTACTTTGTATTTTTTTGATAACCTGATGAAATAAATAATGCTTTTAGTTAATCTCAGTCCTTTGTAACAATTGCATTATCTGAGTTGGGATCTTGTTCTTAAAATAAACACATAATAAATTTATACCTTTCTTGGTAAGAGATGCAGCAACACTTCCTTTTAGATCCTCATTTGGGCTGTAGATATCGTGCTTTCTAGACTGACTCACAATTTCACATCTTATTTTTGCAGTTTTCATACGTTTAATTAACAAAGTGTTGTTATTTGAAGAAGTATCTAAAGTTAACAACGTTGGAATGTAGCATATTGTGCAATGGTCTCCTCTTGATATTGTGCCATTTTAGGTTTGAATGTAGCATATCTTTGCGTCAGTTGATTCTTGTTCTTGGTTAGTCTCCTCCACATGTATCTCCACATTTAGTTAATGTTGCCTTTCTGTTTCGATTATGTCATTGAGTATGATTGGAGCGGTTGAGAAGTAAGTGTTGATTTGATACAAAAGCAGAGGCAAGAGGCAAAGATTGTTATGAGTCTGTTTTTGTTATATCTTAGATTTCATATGCTATATCTTTTTTTTTTTGTCCTCCATAATTGCTCAAACCAATCGAACCTGGTTTTGCATGAGTCGTTTATTGTTATTTGAGTTTCAAACACGGAATTTGTATTCCATCAAAACATTGGAACTCTCAAGTATTAAACTACATTCGAATGTAGAAACAATAGAAGAAGTTATTATTCTTGAATGAGTGATATTATACGGTAGAATGAAAGATTTATGCGAGTAAAAAAAAATCAAGCATATTTTCAGAAAATGAAGCTGCAGTCAATGTTGATTTGGTCAAAATTAGTCAATATTGACTAATTTTGACCCAGTCAATATTGACCTAAGTGATAATTTTGTTACAAAAAAGTTCGTAACTGACTCTAAGTATTCTAACAACTCTGTTGCAAAAAAAATACGTAACGGCTCGAGTACATTTGTTACCACGTGGCAAACCAGATGCGGCTCAAGCACATGAGGGTAGATCAAAAAAAAAACGTGACTACAAAACCGTTACAAAAAAAATGTAACACCCACTTTTGCAACAAAGGCGGGCGTTACAACCCGTTTAGTAACTGACCACAGTTGCATTTCTAATCCCAGAATTTGGTGTAGTGATGTGATTGATTAAGAACACTCAATCACAAATCATGGGTTTCACGGTTCTACCAAAACAAGTTTGGTTCTACCTCCATGTGATTCTTTGTGCATAGTCACACTAGCTTTTCCAAAAATTCCGGTTGACTAGGTACTAGGATCGGTTCCCCACATACTTATGTAACTACTTGTATTTCTTTGACATGTCCATAGGATCGGTTCCCCTTTCACTAAAAACTTGTTGCACATGTTCATAGGATCGGTTCCCCCATCTATTAAAGACGTGTTGCACCTCTTACAAGGATCGATTCCCCTTTTGTGATAGGTTGAACCTCTTCATAGGATCGGTTCCCCTTTGCCTAGAGTTGGTCATACCATTAACACTAAATCGATCATACCATCTCAGGTGATTACTTAAGATCATTTTCACTAATAAAAGTCATACCAATACAAAAGTCAGGCCTTGTGAATAGTTTTACCAAGAACATAAACAAGTCATGAGCGGTTATACTAATCACACATATTGGTAGTTCAAAATATATACAATGAATCACAATACCAATAAACCTAGCGATTTCCCTTTCGATTCACGAAACAAGTTCATGAATTTACTTCCTTTAAACTAATGTAAAACATTGTTTCTAGGATGAAATCTTCACCTCATACCCATACATAATCACAATAGCATTCAAACGATTATGTCGATGTCTTATATACGAAGTTCAAAAGATAAGCGTTATACCGTATTGTATTCCTTAATACTCACGTCTAACTAGAGTGTAATCATTCATGCTTCGCAGTTATGTTTTCAATATGCACTACTTGAAAGATACGTTAGGGAATGAAACAATTCAAGTCAAATATCACTAACCTCAAGTGGAAGGATGATGTTGTCGTTTTAGCTCCTTACTTATTCACTTCTTTAAGTCTTCACAATACTTGTAACGTCTCATATCCTAATACTTTCAAGCTAACCTATACGAAGTTGACTCTAGAACATAATCAAGCGACTCTTTAAATGAGTTTTGGTTCACTAAAATATGACAACCAAACTTGACATACCAACGCTTGGTGGGTTCAACCGAGCTATGCTCTAACAACGGGTCAACATGGCCCTTCTACCACCAAAATCAACGTACCTCATCAATTCATGCTCTCCGGACGATGCCCAGTCACCGTGACAGAGCTCTTACGACTGACTATTATTCCTTCAACAATCATTTGGCATAATTCGCGCATTATTGGATCGGAAATCCTGGTAACATCTGACAACTGAACCTGTTTATTCATTTTGTTTATATGCATACTGCGGAATATGAGTGTCCCACACTAAGCATGTGACTTAATGTTGATGGTGGATTTTTGACGAAGGTCATATTCGTAAAATCACATCGGAAATCATGTATCTCTGATCAGTATCGGAATCATAAGAAGTTTGTATCTTCACAAGGGATGAATCTCAGTTTTGTAATATCATGGCGGTAATAATGTATAACAAAAATATTAGGGTTTCTGAGGCATAACTTTTAATATTCCATGCATTTCATTATAAAAAGCTGAAAGATTCAGCACACTTTATTTGAATTCAAAATTCATTCCTGGTGTCTGAATTAACCTAGAATAATATATGATAATGATCACATCATATCCGGATGCTCCTAGACATGTTGTATGCTAGTATATAGCAATAGATTAATTAAATCTAGTCGCAGTATTCATCGGATTGAATTTCTAGAAATTATGTACTAATTGGACCCTAAATATTCATCTACTCAGGATCCATGGCTTTTCTCAGTCGAATTCCTGGATATTTACCTTTCGGGCATTTGGGACATCCCGAGTAAGCCCTGAGCAAGAGGCACGGGTGTATTTAGTCATAATGCTCAAAGGAGCATTCATGGAAGAACTAGGATTGGAAGTCTGATTAGAGAAGGAAAGGAAGAGATAAAATAATAATAAAATGATAAAGGAACCGTGAGGGTGGGCCCACCTTGCTAGCCGGCCGACCATGCCGCCGGTTCTAGCCGGCCCTCCCCTCTTTTCCTTATTTTGTTATAATAATTATAATAATAATATTATTATTAGGGTTTTGCTCTTTCAAGGATTCCTCTTTCGATCAAAACTCATGAAACTTCCATATTTTTCCATGAACCATGTGGCTAGCAAAACAAGTGGTCCCGCAACCATGACTTGTCCTCTTACCACCATGAGAAATATTAAAATAATATTATTTTAATACATTTAATAGTGGTCCTTCTACCACTATTAAGAGTTTCAGTTAAACTCAAATTCTTCATACAAGGATGAAATAATGCTCGATGGACCACCAGAAAATACCAAAATCCTCAAGATTGGTCCGTGAAGAGCATGGCAACACGGGCACATCACCATGACCGGTCATGGCCGGCCCTTTGGCTTGCAGAAGCCGGTCCCACCTCTCTTGATGATTTTTGACCTAATTAATCATCCATAATCCATATTTGGTTCAAACTCCTTCCTGCAACTGGGAATAATGATCCACTCACCATTAGATGGTCCCATGACCACCAAGGGCCAGTTTTACACCTCTTGGTCGGTCCACCCTCTCTCCATGACTAGGTTGTGCTACCTATTGCTCATTAAAGCACAATTTAATAATGATTAAACAACCATTAATCATCCTTTCACCAACTGCTCTGCAAAGGAGTTTGGTAAATGCTCAGTCTAGCATCCAAATACTACATGATCGGTACATCACTAGTAGAGGCGGTCCCTCTCTCATCCATTGCTTGATTCTCAGTCAATTATTCGTTGATCATTCAATGATCATAATTAGGGTTTTGAACTGAATTCTCTGTCAAACATAATTCTGAACATGTTCAAACACCAATATTTTAACATTGATTCAAAAATCAATATTTTAATTAATTAATTAATTAAGTAATATTCAGATAATATTTTTAATTAATATTTTATTTGGTCCTGCTACCAATTATTCATGGATCTAGCAATATTTGCTCTGACTAGCAATACTTGCTCTAATCACCAATGCTCTATCTGGCAATACCCTAATTGCTTCAACTAGCAAAGGGTCACGGCCAATGAGGTTCAGAACCACCAATATTGATTCAACTATCAATATCTAATTGCTTAGAACAATATTCCTCATATTGATTCAGCTATCAGTATTCGAGTTGTAGTAATTCTCATGTTGATCCAGCTATCAATATTTGAGAATTTAACACTGATCCATCTATCAGTATTTTATTGGTCAATCAATCAACATTTGGTTCATTAGTCAACCATTATTTTAATATTATAATCTCTCCTCGTGGATCGAGAAAGGACTTTTATGATCCTTTAGCAATGATTATTTTCACAAGTGCTCAGCGCACCAACATGATGGTTTATGATCAATCCAATAATCTCATAAAACTATCACTAAGTCATTCGACTATCATTCTTGCTTTAATTAGTATAATGATAATTCAACATGGTCTGCAGGGCATGTTGCTGTTTCAACATCTCATGCTTCATCTATCACAATATTAAACTTCGTATGTTCAGTTCATAAGAATCATAGTCTTAGGTCAAAGATTGACCACTCACACATGAGACATCAATTCACGTCACATGCGGGGATATCATTAGGGTTTTGGTCTGGCTGTCCACAACACATGCGATGTGAGGTACATCCACGATGAGAGTTATGGTAAGTTGTGCTGACAGTTAAATGGTAAATGGAATGGTGGATGGTCGATCAACCAGTCTTTCGCACAAAATGGAAATGGTTTTTATGCGATCTCCCACTCCCCATTCTTCCACTACCTTCAACTGTCACCACTTACAGGAGATTGATGTGCTGCTATAAATAGGTTTCTGAACCTATGATCTGATAACTAACAACAAGTAAGACTCATCACTGTCAAGTTATCAAACACTTTCAGAAGATATCTCTCGTCTACATAGAGAATCATCTTCACAGTATTTCAACATATCACATCACCTACAGATCAATCTTCATTGATCTCCACACAATCTCAGCTTCCCTCCCCACAGACCGACCCTCATCCTCCTCTTATGACCGAATTGAACCTGGAATGACCATTGTCTTGGTTTAGGCCAGGATCTTACAAATTAGTCTCTCGAACTCAAAGTACTCTCGTGAAGTACATTTATTTAAAGGTTCATACGATTCGCAACTTCGAGCACCTGCTTCAACGAGCACTTGCCTCCTCCACCACTTTTTACCAGAAAACCTGTGAGTCTTTTTTACCCGCAAAAAAATTGGCGACCACAGTGGGAGATTAATCTCTCGGTGGCAAGTTCAATTTGTCGAAGATGGTCGGTCTCAGATCTGGTGCAACTACCAACCCCAATCCTGAAGGTTCAACACCCAATCCCAATGTTGTAAGTTCTAGTGGTACTACTAATAACACTCCCCCCGCAGGTTCCAGTGGTGCTGCTGATGTCAGTCCTCCTAGCATCACACCAAGCGTCACGGTGAATACTCCCGCTGGTACTCTCACTACTCCATTCATCACTTCTGTTACTGGGAGCACTGGCACTGGTAGTGCCAATAATCCTCTAATCATCACTCCTATTACTAGAGGCACTGGTGTTTATGGGTAAAGGTTCCGCCATTTTGGTAAATTCGGTAGGTGAGTGAGAAACTAGTTTAAACCCTAAACAAATGTGCTTGCGTGAGCACTTTATAGATTCGAGAGATCAATTCGTACAAGTCCGGCCTAAACTAAGAAATGGGCAGTTCAGGACTTGCTTCGGTCACAAAGTGGAGGAGGAAGGGGTTGATTTGGGGGAGGAAGCAAAGAAATGTGTTGAGACCGAACAGTGGGGAGAGTAGTATCTCGACTTGTATGGAAAGTGAAAGCTTGGGAAGCTTGCAAGAGATGAAATCTTTTTGGAGAGCTTGCAAAGTTGCCTTTATGAGAGTGTTGTATTTTTCTCGACCGAGACTTGTTATGCAGTGGAAATAGGTAAGACCTATTTATACAAGTTGAGATTGAAACGCACTGGCCTCATGAAGGAAGAGAGTAAATGGTGAAATAATGGGAGGAGGTGGTAACCGCATGGTGTTAATGGGTGAAAACGTTTTCACCATTATTTCCTCATTTATTTGACCGCTTTATTCTTATTCACGCTTTCTTAATGTGAGCGTAGTGTATTGACAAGTTGTGACCGCCAAACCAAGACCCCGGAAAGCATCCCCGGTTTGTGTTGATGTCTCGAGTATTGGTTGCATCTTGAGTGCAAGTGGTGCTGCTAGGGCGCATGTGGCATGTGCCAATGGCATGTGCGGAATGCCTTTGTTGCTAGTTGCACCTCGAGCGCAAGTGGAAATGCCAGAGCTGCTAGTGGCGTGTGTGGCATGTGCCAATGGCATGTGTGAAATGCCTTAGTGGTAGGTTGTACGTTGAGTGTAAGTGGTAATGCATAGAATTGCTAGTGGCGTGTGCCAATGGCATGTGCGGAATGCCTTGGCGGTAGGTTGCGGTTTGCAAGTTAGGCTACCGGGTGGGTTTTGGCATGTGCCAATGGAGCGACGGCCAAGTTGTCCTAGGTTGCACGGCTTGCAAGTTGGGCTACCAAAGATGCGTGTTTTGCATGTGCCAATGGCATGCGTGGACAAGTTGAATCATGGCCCTTGTTTAGAAAAGCTACTAGCGAGCGTGTTGGCATGTGCCAATGGCATGCTCAGCCATTATGGCGCGCCTTGGTAGAAAAAGCTACCAGCGAGCGTGTTGGCATGTTCCAATGGCATGCGTGGCCAATTTTAGTCGCGCCCAGTAGGAAAAGCTACCCGGAGCGTGTTGGGCATGTGCCAATGGCATGCGTGGCCAATTTGGGTCGCCCTGCAGTAGAAAAAGCTAGCGAGCGTGTTGGCATGTGCCAATGGTATGCGTGGCCAATTTGGGCGCGCTACTGTAGGAAAAGCTACCAGTAGCGTGTTGGCATGTGCCAATGGCATGCGTGGCCAATTTGGGTACGCGCCCACAGTAGGAAAAGCTACCGGAGCGTGTTGGCATGTGCCAATGGCATGCGTGGCCAATTTGGGTCGCGCCTTGGTAGGAAAAGCTACCGAGCGTGTTGGCATGTGCCAATGGCATGCGTGGCCAATTTGGGTCGTGCCCAGTAGAAAAAGCTACCAATGAGCGTGTTGGCATGTGCCAATGGCATGCGTGGCCAATTTGGCCTAGGTTGCATGATTTGCAAGCCTAGGCGTGGCGCCATTTTGGCATGGCATGGTTAGGGCCAAGGTAAGGGTGCTTGGCTTGGCGTGGACGTGACTAGCGAAAGCTAGGGCCAAGCGCATGCGTTTGGCATGGCGGCTAGCTCGGGCTAAATGTGTCGACATGATTTGCCATTGGCACGAGAGTGCGGCTAGCATGGTTGGCATGCTTTGGCGCGTTTGGTGTGGCTGGCATGATTTGCCATTGGCACAGACGTGCGGCTAGCTTGGGCTAGGTGTGGCTGGCATGATTTTCCATTGGCACAGAGGTGTGGATAGGGCCAAGGTAAGTGTGTTTGGCTTGGCGTGGTGTGATTAGCGTAGCTAGAGCCAAGCCAGGGTGCATTTGGCATGGCGCGGCTAGCTTGGGCTAGGTGTGGTGGCATGATTTGCCATTGGCACGAGGTGCGGCCAAGATGGTTGGCACGCTTTGGCGCGTTTTGGTGTGGCT
Source organism: Papaver armeniacum (assembly GCA_023531295.1). NCBI lineage: Eukaryota > Viridiplantae > Streptophyta > Magnoliopsida > Ranunculales > Papaveraceae > Papaver > Papaver armeniacum. Next base: position 75,629 of record JAJJWW010008371.1, read on the forward strand.
GGCATGATTTGCCATTGGCACAGAGGTGTGGCTAGCTTGGGCTAGGTGTGGCTGGCATGACTTGCCATTGACATGGAGGGGAATTAGGGTTTTGTTCGTCGTAACCCTAATTTGAAAAAAATACCCCCTATTAATTACTGATTACATGCATTAAATGTCATAATAAATGTGTCACTGGTGACATTAGGTCATTTGGGGTTTTACGATTTTACCCTTTGTTTAAAAACCACCATCAACATTAAGTCCCCCGCTTTAGCTCGGAACATGAGCTTTGTTGCGAGGTAAGCATAATATGGTGACAAACTATCAACGACAAATAAAGTAAAGAAAATTGAGGAGGCTCGTTCGACCTTTTTATAAATAGGATTTGGAATCCTTGCCTGCGATTTTGCGCAAATCGGGAGGGCGGCACAATTGGGAAGTTAGTGTCGTGAGAGACAGGTGAAGTCGGGCGGCATTGAGAAGTTGTTGCGAGTTGAGAATGAGCGTGCTAGTTTTGGTGGGACAGCGCAAGGTGGGGAAGCTGAACGTTCTTCTTTGCGGACCGGCGCAAAGTGTGAAGGCGATCATGCTAGCTGGCGGGACCTGGCGTAAGATGGGGAAGCTGAGCGTGCTAGCCAAGGCGTGACAGGCGGTTGTAGGGAAGTTTGGTGAGATCAGGCGCAAGCTTGATGGGACCAGGTGAAAACAAGGAGGGTAAGTGTTTCTACGGATAGCAAAGTTTCCTTATTTTGCCTTCCTTCACGCTGCGGCTTCAATCGGGCATCATCCATGCCAAAAATCTCGGGAAGCGTTCGTCCATCATTACTTCCTTTCCTTCTTTAAGTTTCCGTATTCATACCCAACGTAATTGCATCATCTTCCTCGTTTGAGAAAGGGTTCTTCTTGTTGAATTTTCCTCTTCGTGATGTCGCACAGAGACGAATCATCTTCTAACCAAATTTGATTCTCCAGGTGAAGGCGCGAGGTCCGACTCTTGCAAAAGCACCCGACTAGTGTTATTCGGGCTAAGAAGATCATACCAGTATGTTTTCTTCTTCTTCTCTGTTTGTGTTATCCTCTTTTTATATGTGTATAGATATGATGGAACTGGATCATTTTCCCCATCTTTTGCAGTATATGATGGGACCCTCCAGGGATGGCTGCGCCTTTAACTCTTCTGAGAAGGGCCGAGACTTAGCGGAGATCGATCTTCTTCTCTTGAGGAGGCATTGGTTGGGATTGAATCTCCATTTCACGAAGCTAGTGAAATCATTAAGGACCTCCCTTCCATCTATCCCCATGAAGAACAGGTGCATGTTCGGACTTTCTTGGGTTCAGTGAGCATGGAGGAGAGGCGAGAGAACAAGGAAGAGTCTTGGCATGTTGAGAGGTTTGATCGGCAAATCCTTTCCTCGATCGGGTATGGGGCGGATCGGACTGTTTCTAGGTTGAAACGACGGAAAAGTGAACGTGTGGTGGTCTTGGAGGAGAGCGCCATGATTATTGACTCACGATGTGGATGAATCAAAAAACTTTCTCCGAAGTGTCATTCGAAAACCTTCGAAGGAGCATATGACGAGAAACGAGATACCCTCTCGAAGTTGATGCCAAAGGTGTCGTTGGTGATAGGAGGGGTCATGGTGGCGTATCTTTGGGCCAGGTCGTCGGGGAGGGGTTTGCTTGTTGCCGTTGTGGTTGCTTCGGGATGGGATGTTGAGGTTGCTTTGCCGCTAACACCGTTGAATGGAACCTTTGTTGCCCGAGGGATTCTTTGGGGAAGTGCTTGAAGATAGTCTTACCCGAGGGGACTTGTACTCCGTCCTTCGAGGGCTAGTTCTTCCCTTTTGTTATTCCTATTAGCTGCTTTAGTTCCCCTGATGTCCCCCTTTTTTTTTTTTGTAAACTCGTCTTTTCCTTCTTCTTCATCAGTCAACATTTTGCTTCATATATATTTTTTGAAAGAGGTTGTGGTATGATGGCTCTGCAATGGTTTTCTGGGTTTATCTGATGTATTTCTATGATATCTGGAGGATTCGCTTGGAAAGAGATGTAATTATGTTTTTTTTTTTTTTTGACAAAAAAGGGAATCCCTAGGGAAAAATACAAACGGTGTATTCATCTTGGGGAATTACAACTATTAAGAGGAATTGTTAAAGGAAATACTAAAAGGGGAGTGATTGGGAAGTCTGACATTTTAGGGATTGGATTCCTTGAGCCATCGCGAGTGAATTATCACGCCTTCAAGTGTGTCTCGCATTGATGAGCTTGCAATATCCTCCCAAAGGGTATCGCAACGGTCTGACTCGTCTTCTCCTTAATTGGGCAAATCCATTTTTACTGTCACCTTCCCAACTTGAAACGAGCTTTCCTTAACCACTACATCTCCAATTGAAAACGGGTTTAGACGTCGTGCAACCGTTTGAGTCTTGGCTTCGTTGGCTTCAATAGAAGTTTCCAAGCTTCTTGTAAAGTGTTCAAATGGTCCGACTTCCCATTCACATTTCTTGTGCGGCGTTTGTGCCGATGTCGCCTAGGAGTCCCCATGACGGAATGGGGAAGGAAAGTCCAGTTTGCGAAAAGGTTGCTTGGTCAGACTTACTTGCATTTGAAAACCATGAGATAGCGCTAACGGGTCCTCTCCGGATGCACAGGTTCCTTCAATAGCTCGTTGATGCGATAACCCGTGGATGATTTGTTGGGAATTCCTTCGGGTGTGGACGTCGCAGAGGGTGTACATCCAATTTCGCTTTGTTGTCGAGCACCCATAAGCGTCCCAATATCATGTCATGATCTAGTTCTTTGACAATGTGGAACTTGCTATGCGTTATAGCGTTTCCCATCTTGATCTCTAGGTTGATGTAGCCATGCGCGTTCAAAGTTTCTCCTCTCAAGCTCTTAATCACAGACGGGGAATAGGTAGCGTCTTGTTTTGTAAATCCTGCCGCCTTTAGTGTCTTGAAAGTAATGATGTTGTGGTCGAGGCCGTGTCGATGAGCGTATCGTCAAATTCGTTACCTCTTAAACGGGACGTGGTCGGCAGTCCCGGTTCTCCCTTTTGGTTCCGCTTTGTTTGGAAAGCTTGGGCCCCCGGCGTGGATTCCGAGGAGAGAAAAAGTCGTTTGCCGGATACAACACGATTGAGAGCTGAAAATATCTTGGCGCGCACCTTGGAAAGGTAGAGAATTTCGCATACATGTTGCATCATGGATTATACGAGTCTCGTGCAGGCAGATTCCCCGAGAGGACCCGCAGGTTTCTTATTGGGAGTGGGTCTCGATGCACTCTTTCATCTCCTGGTTGGAGTCCTCCGCTTCTATCCTTTCTTTGAAAATATGCTTTAGTCTGTTGCAATCGGCTGGTCGGGTGGTGAACGAACTGTGGTAGTGGCGATGCCAGGGTTCGCCATCTCGGCCTCGTTGGTAGACGTCTCGGGAGGTGGCGAGTCGATAATATCATCTTGAACCCGGGCTTCTAGGAGGTCAATCACCTCCTCGATGGGAAACGGGAAATCAAAGGTATTTCCTTCGGTCTCATGATGCTGCATGGGAGTTTTAGTGACGATCTTTCGTGGTGGGGGTTCCCGTTGCGCCGGCGCTTCACGTTTTGGCTGGTGGCTCGTAATTGGGGCTTTCCTTTTTACCCTTTCGTTTACTATGTTCACGAAGGATGAGCCAGCATTAAATTGTTTGCTGATGAGGCGTCTATTCCCGCGAGTTTCACGCGTGTCTTCGGTTCGATTTGGCTTAGCTCTTTCCAGTAATGCTGGTCTTTGTTGTTGCGAATCGTCCGCGGCTTCATGGAGTTCGGAGAACGTTTGGAAGCGCAAGTTTTCTAGCGGGCGTGGTAAGTGGAACCATACCATTGATGCATGCGTTCACCGGTTGTTGCTCTCGGTCACGTTTGGGTCGTGACGATGAAAGTGCTTGAACCACGAACCTTTGGCGAAAATCATTCGGATGTTCGTTATCCCTGAGTACATTCTTCCGAGGTCCGAGAAAGTAACTTGTTCGAGACACGAAGAAGTATTTCTTGTAAAACGCACGGTGACCATGCTACTCCAAATTGGGAATCTTTGTTCGGTGGGATGCTATTGTACCATGTATACGCCCTTCCAGTAAGTGATTTTGAGAATTCCCTTAAACGAAGAACGTGATTATATTCATGTTCACCTAGGGATTCCAGGAAACGAGAGACATGCTCATGTGCATTCTCGGTACCATCGTAATGGTAAATTGAGGAGAAGAGTACCCCCTTGGGAGAGGGATTCTCTGCATTTCGGATGGGTAAGGGGTTGGTGATGATGCACGTCCAACTCATCATTCTTGATTGATTCATGAGAAGTTGTTCCAAATCTTCTCTCGTGACGAAGTTGGGCGGATGATTTCCTTCCAACGGGATTCTAGCGCGAGTTTCCTCATCCGTGGAGGTGTGCTCCTCCAGGAGTCTTTGGCGTCGGGTTGTTGGAGACGTTCCTAAGCGGCTGCGGAAGACGCGACTCACGTGGTAGTCGCTCTATCGGGGTCTTGAGAAAGATGAGTACCTCCTTCGCGTTGAAACCATATCCTCCTGGGCTCGGCGAGCATCTCTTGTCGTTCCATCAAATCAGCGATGGTGACGTAAGGGCGACTTCCTCTGGTCCCTCCGGTCTCTCGTCCCGTCGGCGGGGTAGTTGGAACCTTAGTTGTGGTCGGAGGCGCCATGCTAGGCGGAAGCATTTGGGGTCGTAGCGGCGCTCTAGCCCCAGTGATCGAGTGGCGTGACACCCGAAAGAGATATTTTCGTTGCCATGATTAGAGGGTTGTGCGGAGACACTAGAGGAGGCACTGCTCGTCCCAGTGATTGGCGGTGTTACACTTGAGGGAGTGCATTCGATGTTCCGTAGTCAGCAGTGATGCAACAACGTTATTGGGAGAGACGCTAACATCGGGGATGCGTTGTCTTTGGTATTCTCGCATCGCAGGACCGAGGTTCCACTATGTTGGGATTTGACGTTCGGGAAACGAAATCGGGAGTCGGAGTTGGTATTGTAACCGATAGATCAATCCTCCCACCGTGGTCGCCATTGCTTATGGGTAAAAATCGTTTCCGCCGATTTTGGTAAATTCGGTAGGTGAATGAGAAAACCGGTTTAAACCCTAAACAAATGTCTTTGCACGTGAGCACTTTATAGATTCGAGAGATCAATCAGCAAGTTCGGCCTAAACCAAGAAATGGCCGTTCCATACTTGCTTCGGTCACAAAGTGGAGGAGAAGGGTTGATTTGGGGAGGAAGCAAAGAAAGGTGTTGAGACTAGAATAGTGCGGGAGAGTAGTATCTCGACTTGTATCGAAAAGTGAAATCTTAGGAAGCTTGCAAGAGATGAAAGCTTTTTGGAGAGCTTACAAAGTTGCCTTTTCCGAGAGTGTTGTATTTTCTCATGACCGAGACTTGTTGTCTCGGTGGAAATAGGTAAGACCTATTTATACAAGTCGAGATCAAACGTACTACTGGCCTCATGAAGGAAGAGAGTAAAGGGCGAAATAATGGGAGGAGGTGGTAACCGCATGGTGTTAATGGTGAAAACGTTTTCACCATTATTTCCTCATTTATTTGACCGCTTTATTCCTATTCACGCTTTCTTAATGTGAGCGTAGTGTACCATTTGCAAGTTGTGACCGCCAAACCAAGACCCCGGAAAGCATCCCCGGTTTGTGTTGATGTCTCGAGTGTTGGTTGCATCTTGAGTGCAAGTGGTGCTGCTAGCGCGCATGTGGCATATGCCAATGGCATGTGCGGAATGCCTTTGTTGCAGTTGCACCTCGGCGCAAGTGGCAATGCCAGCTGCTAGTGGCGTGCGTGGCATGTGCCAATGGCATGTGTGGAATGCCTTGGTGGTAGGTTGTACGTTGAGTGTAAGTGGCAATGCATAGAGTTGCTAGTGGCGTGTGTGGCATGTACGAATGCCTTGGCGGTAGGTTGCACGGTTTGCAAGTTAGGCTACCAGCGTGGGTTTTGGCATGTACCAATGGCGCGTACGGCCAAGTTGGCCTAGGTTGCACGGCTTGCAAGTTGGGATACCAGCATGCGTGTTTTGCATGTGACAATGGCATGCGTGGCCAAGTTGAATCATGGCCCGTGTTTAGAAAAAGCTACCGGCGAGCGTGTTGGCATGTGCCAATGGCATGCGTGGCCAATTTGGGTCGCGCCACGGGTAGGAAAAGCTACCAGCGAGCGTGTTGGCATGTGCCAATGGCATGCGTGGCCAATTTGGGTCGCGCCCGGCAGAAAAGCTACCAGCGGCGTGTTGGCATGTGCCAATGGCATGCGTGGCCAATTTGGGTCGCGCCCGGGCAGGAAAAGCTACCGGCGAGCGTGTTGGCATGTGTGGCCAATTTGGGTCGTGCCACGGTAGGAAAAGCTACCCGAGCGTGTTGGCATGTGCCAATGGCATGCGTGGCCAATTTGGGTCGCCACAGTAGGAAAAAGCTACCCGCCAGCGTGTTGGCATGTGCCAATGGCATGCGTGGCCAATTTGGGTCGCGCTACTGGTAGAAAAAGCTACCGGCGAGCGTGTTGGCATGTGCCAATGGCATGCGTGGCCAATTTGGCCTAGGTTGCATGATTTGCAAGCCTAGGCGTGGCGCCATTTTGGCATGGCATGGTTAGGGCCAAGGTAAGGGTGCTTGGCTTGGCGTGACGTGACTAGCGTAGCTAGGGCCAAGGCAGAGTGCGTTTGGCATGGTGCGGCTAGCTCGGGATAAATGTGGCTGGCATGATTTGCCATTGGCAGGGAGGTGCGGCTAGCATGGTTGGTATGCTTTGGCGCGTTTGGTGTGGCTGGCATGATTTGCCATTGGCACAGAGGTGCGGCTAGCTTGGGCTAGGTGTGGCTGGCATGATTTGCCATTGGCACGGAGGTGTGGCTAACATGGTTGGCATGCTTTGGCGCGTTTTGGTGTGGCTGGCATGATTTGCCATTGGCACAAAGGTGTGGATAGGGCCAAGGTAAGTGTGTTTAGCTTGGCGTGGTGTGATTAGCGTAGCTAGGGCCAAGGCAGGGTGCATTTGGCTTGGCGCGGCTAGCTTGGGCTAGGTGTGGCTGGCATGATTTGCCATTGGCACAGAGGTGCGGCCAGACATGGTTGGCACGCTTTGCGCGCGTTTTGGTGTGGTGGCATGATTTGCCATTGGCACAAGAGGTGTGGCTAGCTTGGTCTAGGTGTACGGGCATGACTTGCTATTGACACGGAGGGGAATTAGGTTTTGTTCGTCGTAACCCTAATTTGAAAAAATACCCCCTATTAATTACTGATTACATGCATTAAATGTCCTAATAAATGTGTCACTGGTGACATTAGGTTATTTGGGGTTTTACGATTTTACCCTTTGTTTAAAAAACCACCATCAACAACTGGTATTACCAATAACCCTACAGTCATCACTCCTGTCAACATTGGAAGCACTAACGCTGTCAACAATCCACTCTTCGGACGAAATCCTGAAGAAGTCAGGAACGACCCTCCTACCATAGCTGAGCTCATGCAAACACAGAAAACTCCTGCAAAGACTCAGGAAGGTATGGCCGCAATGCAAAAAGATCTTCTCACCTACTTGAAAGCTCTGACAGATCATCTAAAGGACTATCGACACCTGGAAAAAGGAAAAGAGAAAGAAACTTATCCAAATGTCGATCTTGAAGTAACTCTAATTCATGTTGTTGAAGAAAATGAGATCCGCAAGGAAGACTTGGAACGCTTGAAAGCTCCCAGACGAAGGATCAGTCAAACTTCATCACTAAGGAAGACTTGGAACGCTTCTTAGAGAAACGTGGAAAAGACGGAGGCTCATCATCTGTTCACCGTCATCAACCTCCATACCCCTATGACGTGCAGAAAGTTCCACTTCCTAAAGGCTACGTCGCCCCAACATTCACAATTAATGTATGATGGAACTGGCAATGCACGAAAACATGTCTCACGATTCTTGGAATCATTGGGAGAGACGAATATAATCACAATCTTCATTTGAGGGAGTTCTCGAAATATCTGAAAGGCAGAGCATACACGTGGTACAACAACATCACACTAGGAAGCATCGCCAGTTGGGGTGAGATGGTCAATGCATTTTATCTAAAGTATTTCTTTGTCTCAGAACAGATTCCTTTGTCTGATCTTGGAAGGATTTTCCAAAGAGCTATTGAACATCCAAACGATTACGTTAAGAGGTTCAGGGTCCAAGCCTTGGATTTTCATGATCTGAATATAGGTACGGTTTACCCATATCAAAATATAAGTATATTTTATTTGTGTATATCAAGCTAATACCATCTAACAGTAGAGATTGATTGCTTATTTTCTAAGCAAACTTAGCTTGAATCTTAAATCAGGAGTTCATATAAGAGTGAATATCAATTGCTTTGTTACTAAGCTATCTTAGTTTTGATTGTAAGCAACCATGATTTGAAATACTATATAGGGAGAACTCTAGAAACTGGGAAACCTAGTCCCGACACTCTCGTGTGTCCTAGTTGTAAACTAGAGTCGATTCTCCTTTAACCCAGGTTTTCCAAAACCATTATTAGGTTAACGACTTGAATACTTCATTTGGGATTCGTGAAGCCAGATCCAACTATTTTCTCTGTAGTTGCATGCGTATTCTGATCTTACATTTTTATATCGTGTTGAGTTTAATCTTCTCTAAGATTTTCTCGAGATTTATCTCTGATAGGTAAGATATAAAAAGTAATCACAATAGTTCTTCGTCCCAATAACTTATTCTGTTAATCAGTTAGGTTACTGTGAGGTGACTAATATTTCTAAGCTGCTCTTCGGGAGTATAAGACCAGATTATTAGTTGAGTTTCCTGCACACCTTGATCTTTATCTTAATACGAAAAAAAACCCAGAATAGACTTATCTGTGGGAGACATATTTGTTTATGAGTCTTAGACTTTGGGTCATAACAACTCTTAGTTGTGAGTAAGATCAGCTAAGGGAATCAAGGGCGCAGAGTCCTGATGGGATTCAAGAGGCGTAAGGAACGCGACTGTACCTTAAGTAGTGTGAGACTTGGTTAGGACTCAACTGCATTCCAGTACGAAGTTAACTTATAGTAGTCTAGAGTCTGTAGCGACTTAATACAGTGTGGTGTTCATGTCTGGACTAGGTCCCGTGGTTTTTCTGCATTTGCGGTTTCCTCGTTAACAAAATTTCTGGTGTCTGTGTTATTTCTTTTTCGCATTATATTTTGTTTATATATTTTGTTTATGCGTAGTTCAATCACAGTTGATAAATCCGACCTTGTTTGTTGGATAAAACTTGATTGATGATAAGCACGTAGGTGCTACATTTTATACGCATATTTATATTAGCTAGGACTCGATATTTTCACTAATAACACCATATTGAGATTTTTGTAGGAGATATTGATATCATAAAGCCAGTGAATTGGAAGGTGTTGCTGCTGTTGATCTATGTGAAATAATCGGCTAGGAATGGTGTCATCGATTGGTTTTAGAAGAGACTGGTGCTGACGGGAATGAGTATGGTCAGATTGTCCGAATAGAAGGTGGTGCAGCCGAAAATCGTAAAGAAGGGTTTGAAGCTTTGTTTTCGCTTCCATCTTGATTATCTAGTGAATCATTTTAATATGTTTATGGCTTTTGAGAAAGCCATGTGGCGCTAGATTTTCGTAACTAGGGTTAATGTTGAAAGCACATGGAGTTTTAGGTTAATTGAATTGATTTTTTATATAACAAAAGACTATTATGATTTGAATAAATTAATTCCTTGATTTTATATATTGATTTTGCGATGAAATTAGTTGCTACTTCACCGGTTCTATACAATACAGTAACCTATGTGCTTGATTGTTAGGATCACAAATTTATTTGTCTCATTGTATGATATTTCATGCTTGGGTTAATCCTTTGATGGGGTATGCTTAGAATAGTCAGGTATTATTTGGGAACCTATATTTAGTTTCGTATTCTCACTAATGCAATTTGATGGTGCATGCTTCGGTTTAGTCTTTTGATGTGCCATACTTAGGGCGTCACAATGATATTTGCGACTCTAATACATATAATAGGTGATGTCAATAGAACAAACAATAAATAATTCATGGATTATGTTTCATTTTAGTAATTAAATAGAAATAGTGGTGGATACTATAAACCCTGGTTACCGAGTTTTCCATTGAATTTATTTTATTATTTTAGTTTATTCTCTTTGTTTTATTCTTTTAAAAATCAGAAGCTCAATATCTTGATTGGTTAGTCGATTAGGAATATTGATTATTGGTATTTACACCGTTTCATGTGGGTTCAACCCGTACTTGCCTCTGTCTACTAGTTAGACACCGTGCGATTGCGGTTATTAGATATAGGGTTTTCCCGAATCCTATCAATTTTTGACACCGCTGCCGGGGAGCGGTTGTGTAATATTATAATTGGCATTTTTGATTTTGTAATTAGGATTTTATTTTCATTTTTGTACAATATTTTTATTTTATTTTAGGATTTCTTTTTCCTTTTGACTTGTTTTGTGCTCTAGAATTTTATTTGAGATACTTTTTGAGGATGATGACTCTTTCTCAGGAGACGTCATCTGAGATGACACTGGGACAATATATGCGTAAAAGTTCAAATTATCAGACAACCTCATCTAAGATGACTCTTAGTGAATATGTGCATAAGCAACGGCATATGGAGTTTTTGCTCCACATATGGTAAGTGAAGAATCACCTCAAACAATATATGAGAAGTATTACAAACACACACCACTTAATTTGGAACAAAGATTGAGAATTCTGGTATGCCAAAAATTATATGAGGATGATGATCAGTCTTGTGGTGACTCTGTGCCAGACTGAATTTGTAGATGACCCTGTGGATGATTGTGTAGATGATTTGCATAATTCCATAGATGAATCTATCTCACAAGATCATTCACCTGACTTAGAGTTTGTTTCCAGACCCCTAGACTTCCAAAAGTTACCTAATTTAGGGTTAGAATTATGTGCTTCTAAGATTTTGTTGGATTACTTTGCATTCAAGTACCAAGAAGACTTGTTTATTCCCGAAATCGTGCAAGAACCAATTGACATTTCCCCAGTCTCAATGGAATCCCCATATTTTGTTCTTTATGCACTTCCATGTGTAGTAAAAACTAGGTTTTGGGGTTATCCTTTGTTTTTGATAGTTTTAGTGCCTCCACGTTGTCATGATATAAGTGTGAAACTGTCATTTATAAATATTGTATTTTGGGTTGATCCCCAAATTTTCAGATTGTTAATTTTTGGGGATCCTTTATGTACATTCCAGTAGGTATATCTATGTTTTCATTTATTTTCATTTGTTTACTTTTTGCATATCATTTTAGGAATTTCCCATCTTAATTTTTACGTTGGATGACTCAATTATATTGAGGACAATGTAATGTTTAAGTGTGGGGGAGTGGTTAAGCATTTAGATTCTTATAGGTTTTCATTTTCTCTAAGATTAATAAAAATAAAAAATAAAAAAAATGATATGACCAGCTGTTTAGCGGGGCATTAAAAAATTTACATGATATGATCAGCTGTTTAGTGGATCCGTCTAGTTGTTTAGCAGACATTTCTATATCACTATTTAGTGATTCCGTCTTGCTGTTTAGAAGACATTTCTCTACTACTGTTTAGTGGTTTCGTATTGCTGCTTAGTAGACATTTCTCAACCACAGTTTAGTGGTTCGGTCTAGCTGTTTAGCAGACGTCTCTCCTTATCCAGCTGTAGAGCGGATATATATTATTTGTTTTGCTCGAGGACTAGCAAAATATAAGTGTGGGGGTGTTGATAAGCACGTAGGTGCTACATTTTATACTCATATTTATATTAGCTAGGACTCGATATTTTCACTAATAATACCATTTTGAGCTTTTTGTAGGAGATATTGATATCATAAAGCCAGTGAATTGGAAGGTGTTGCTGCTGTCGATCTATGTGAAACAATCGGCTAGGAATGGTGTCATCGATTGGTTTTTGAAGAAACTGGTGCTAATAGGATTGAGTATGGTCAGATTTTCCGAATAGAAGGTGGTACAACCGAAAATCGTAAAGAAGGGTTTGAAGCTTTGTTTTCGTTTCCATCTTGATTATCTAGTGAATCATTTTGATATGTTTATGGCTTTCCCAAAAGCCATATGGTGCTAGATTTTCGTAACTAGGGTTTATGTTGAAACCACATGGAGTTATAGGTTAATTGAATTGATTTATATAACAAAAGACTATTATGATTTGAATAAATCAATTCCATGATTTTATATATTGATTTTGCGATGAAATTAGTTGTTGCTTCACCAGTTCTGTAAAATACAATAACTTATGTACTTGATTGTTAGGATCACAAATTTATTTGTCTCATTGTCTGATATTTCATGCTTGGGTTAATCCTTTGATGGGGTATGCTTAGAATAGTCATGTATTATTTGTGAACCTATATTTAGTTTCGTATAACTTTCCCGCTAATGCAATTTGATAGTGCATGCTTCGGTTTAGTCTTTTGATGTGCCATGCTTAGGGAGTTCCAGTGATATTTGCGACTCTAATACATATAATAGGTGATGTCAATAAAACGAACAATAATTAATTCATGGATTATGTTTCATTTCAATAATTGAATAGAAATAGTGGTGGATACTATAAACCCTGATTACCGAGTTTTCCATTGAATTTATTTTATTATTTTAGTTTATTCTCTTTGTTTTATTCTTTTAAAAATCATAAGCTCAATACCTTGATTGGTTAGTCGATTAGAAATATTGATTATTGGTATTTCCACCGCTCCCTGTGGGTTTGACCCGTACTTGCATATGTCTACTAGTTAGACACCGTGCGATTGTGGTTATTAGATATAGGGTTTCCATAATCCTATCCATTGACACTCAGGACATTGGTCTTTGGTACTATCCGAGTTATTCTCATAACAATCAGGCTCACGGATTTCTATCTGTTTGATTTGTTGATTGTGTTGAGAAAGAGATAAAGCTCTTTGATATCTTTCTTGATTGAGTCTCACTTTTAAGTTGGTGATTTCGGAATTATATTGGAGTTTAGTCCATACGGATTTCCGAACGAATTAGTTGAGTGTGGTTGTTGTACCCCCTTGTTTTCAAAGGGATACCTCAAGGTATATTAAAAGTGTTAGGAAATTGATTTCCAAATGGATTTTCGACAAATTGGCTTGAAGATGGGGTTTGATTAGAAAACATATTTGAGATATTTCCAGGATATCAAGATGACATAGGACACGCATCCTAATCCATATCTTCATCTACATCGACTTCTACATTTCCAACATCTTTAAGCATCATACTCAACATCGCGAGATTTTTGTGTGTGTGTGTGTGTATTTCAATATAATTGCTTCTCGCCATTACATTCTACATCAATGTAAACAAACTATAAATAAGATAAACATAAATTAAATTATTTACAAACAAAATATACAACAAATATAGTGAACATATTTAGATAACATACTCGGTTATTAGGGTCCAAGCCCGGATTACTTGCATTGATTCTTGCAACACATTCAGAAAATTTATCCACTTCCGATTTGATTATGCTAAACCTAACGAACACTTTTTATAGTACGTTTATATGGATTCTCACCACAAGTTTCTACAAATTTTTCAAAAAGGGTTTCATAAAGCTTTTTCGTATCTTCAAATCTACTTTCATTTAGAGTGCAAAACGTAGTAACAATGTGAACATCTTCCAATCTAGTAAATCTCGCTCTTTGTTTGTTTCTTTCCTTTTGAGTTTGCGACATTATGATGAGAAAAAAAAAACTCTTTAAAGAAGATAATTAGAGAGATTTGAGTGGAAAAAACAAAGTGTAAGAAGAGGATTTGGAGTGATTTGAATTGACAATTAGAGTTATATTTATAGAGGATTTTTGATAAGTTTTTGAAAAAATGATCGTTGGGATTCGACGGTGGAGGAGATAGAGCCGTTGTGAATGATGGATGGTTAGGATCGGGTGTGAGAGAAGTGTAAACGAAAAAAGGTCAAACAAGAAAAATTTAGGAAACGAATACTCAGCTTACAGAAACTAAGTATCCGTTTCAACTGCCAAACGGATACTCAGTTTTCGTAAAGCAGTTTTTTTATACCATTTCTCTTCCCTACTACCTGAATCAGATCTAATTCAGTTTGAAATATAGGGAAGAAATATCCCTTCTAAGTAGGGATATAGGAGACCATAGTAGATGGTTTTTGAGATTTTTCCCTACATTTAAGTAGGGGTGAGCATGGACCGGTATGGACCAGTTTTCACCTCATCCACATCCAATCCAATGCACTACGGATTTTAAATTTGGCATCCGCATCCAATCCGGATCCAACGGATTTGCATCCAATGATGCACGGATGGACGAATTGGATGTGAATAATCCAATGGATGCACAGATGGACGAATTGGATGCGAATAATCCAATGGATTTGTTTTAGTTAAAATTTATAGTAAAGAAAATAAAGCCAACACAAATGACTCCTTATAAAACCTATATGTATGTATACAAATATAAAAATGTCATGTACAACACCCCAAGCAAACACCTTAAAAATTCCTAAATGATCCATAGTATTTTTTAAAACTATATAAATGCCCTTAATTTAACGAATATGGATGTCCAACGGATTTTCAAGGTTGTATCCGGGCCCGATCCGTAATCCGTTTCAAGGGATAGGGAAGGGAATCTGTGCACCATAATACTTGTCCTAAGAGAAATATGAAAACAACAACCCAGCAAACGATGGAACAAGCACACAATATGACTCTGAAAATGGGTATAGTCCTATCAATGACGAACTCAACAGCAAAAATAGGTATTGGGTTAACATTATGTGATTACACAGGTACAGTCAGAGAAGCCAGAGGACTTAATGCTGATTGCACTTCCTGGGAGCAACTAGAGGAAAAGGGGCTGATGCAACATTCCGATGGGCAACACAATGGAGTGGTCACACTATCTCGTTTAGAAGCAACTCTGAACCTACTCTACTGCTGCTGATAGGAAAGTATGCAACAGCACGGGAACACCGATATAAGATAAGCGCAGAATTTGGAAACATGACTAAATTTGAGATAAACTTTAGAGCACTTGATTTTGTATTAACTAGAAGAATTAATGTAATAGAGGCGGCAAATATCTCAGTTTTTTGTAATAGATACTAGATAGTAACTCCGTGCTTTAGGAAATATAGTCTGACTTGGGTTCCTTTCAAAATTAGTTCACCTTGAGACAATGAACCGATGCTAAGTTGTCATACCTCATAAGTAATGTAATAGTTACCATGACGCTACATTTTTCCATTTTTCATTTCGTCGATGATCAACACAATTTCTTGACTTTAATTGCAATTGCATTGTGGTGGATACGCAAATACCCAAAGACGCTTTGCACAACTTTGATTAACTACATATAAGCATTATCGGTGTGCACCTGGAATCAACGGTCTTCGATTCGATCCACCCTTTACATTCGTCAAGAGGTAGGCTATCATTTCCTCTATAAGGAGTTAGATCGGTTCATAATGATGTTGACGCATTACATTATGTTTTCCAAATATTCTCGACCTTAGGAATGATTCCGAGGCAAGGATTAGTTCGCCCGGTTTGATAATCTAAGTACAACTTTGGTACACAAAACGAATGGTCCGTTTTTGTTACCATGTTTGATTTGTTGGTGAAATGTGGTCGTGATTATGCTCGGTATCTCGCATTCTGGCATGCATTCATAATCCAAAATAGAACCCTAAAACTTGCACTTGTTGAATCGTTTAGACAATAAATTGGGAAGCCAAAAACAGTTCCTCCTCCTAACCAAAAGTAAAAAAAACTTGTGATTCCTTAATAGCATTGTCAACTTAGCTATACCATTTCTAAAATTTTCATGGTTTTATAAAAAAAAATATATGTACATACAAACTAAAAAGCTTTAGGACAAAGAAGTGATAGTGTTCAAAATTTTAAATTGACAGAAACATGAAAGATAATGAGCTTAGGGAACATAAACAACCCATCCATCATGTAAAAACCAAGTGAAAAAACATGTCATTCTAGCATGAGTAGGTCCTCTTGCTATAGATCGTGGAGCCTATACATACACAAAGACACCTTTAATTTGGTACATAACAAAGCATAAAGGAAATGAAAAATCAGTTTATTTAGTGGCGGAAACAACACGATAGTTGTAATAATAGTGAAGAAACTAATTTACGTGATCTTTGGTCGTGAGATATAGATTTCCCATCCGCATGTGTCTTATCTCCGAATGTTCTAAAACTTGCCTTATTACCATCGGAAAAAAACATGATCATCTTTTGTGCCCTTTGAGAATTAATCGAGCACAAAGAAAAAAAAATCACATAAAAAACCATCTTTTGAGAGAATTACCAGGTCATTTCATGTTTTTAGCGTCCTTGATTGCTTTCATATTGAAGGTAATACATCTTCTCCTTCCCCTTCGATCGGGCTTTGCAGGAGGCAACAATTCCTTTGCAATCTCAAAGGTGTGATGTTCAAATGCTTCTCTTCCTTGATTCTTGGTTCTATGTTCTTGACAAATTCTTAGTTTGCCTTTGTTATTTATCTGCAAGGCGAGAGAGTTCGACCAAGAGTTGGAGCTCACGGTAAAAAATAGATTAAAAACACTACGGATTATGTCCTGAAGTATTGGCGGTAATTATGGATACAATCAGTCTTAGTTCCAACTTTTTTTGATATCAAAGACAATTCGGCGGGATTAACGTTACATTTATTCGTTAACGGCCTCACCAATCAACTGTTCACCATCTACTAAAAAAATCCAGGATGAGGTAATGCCAAAGAAGAATACATCATTAAGCTCAAATAAAGATTCTCTAAATTGATGCTCCGGATCAGTAAATTTCAAAAAATTATAACATGAATTCTATTGTAAAAATTAACAATTTGAGCCGAAATACTAAGTTCATCACAAAGATACCTCATGCGTAAGCCATGAATGCCAAAACTCGGTGGAGCCACCTAAAATTTGAACAACATGCACCCACAACTCCATCAATATCCTAACATGAAGAAATCCTTTCATGTGTTAATGTTTAACCAAGTATTTCTTTGTTGTTTCAACTCGATACTTGCAACAAAGCATCTTCACTATTATTCTATGACCTCTTCTTCTTCTCCTCCTTCCTATCAATATAATAATCTCGGTTCCTATCACAATAATAATCAATATTATACCCAAAATTCGATTAATGATTAAACTCATGGTATAGTGAATTACCCTTATATTCAAACAAATCCCTAACTTTTGATAAACAAAATTTGAAATCATAAAACCAAAAATGATTTTTAATAATTTGATTCATAGAAAAAGAAAAATAGAGAATTACCTTTACGACTTCTAATTATCGGTTAGCGATCTTTGATGAGATTGAAATTCGGAAACCATCTTTTGAACAACCACAAAAAAAATTGCCAAAAAGAAAGGTACAACACCAATTAACAACCACATATGGGTTATCGAAGAACAAAGTTTTGGGAACAAAACATTCACGAGAGATTTGAAAGCTTAAACATATAAAGCGAATAATGAGTAGGTGAATACGGATTTTCACTTTTTATGGTGAAAATTGAAGGGGGCGGATTAGTCGATGAAAAATAAAAGTGGGAGTAGCGGGATGAGGTTTTGGTCGTGTGCGGAAGGTGTAAATAGAGTGTAAACATTTTTTCTTTTCTTAATTAACGTTGGGCCAGAGTGAATGAGAAAGCTCAATTCTTCAATACTCACACCACAATTGTCCACATCTTGTTGGATGCAATACAACATACTTGCTTCCAAAGACATCCTCTTTTTTCCAAAGAAAAAAAAAAAA
>JAJJWW010008372.1:0-80019 GCA_023531295.1 Papaver armeniacum
AAAGTATGCATACTTTGGTTCAAGGAATAAGGACTTACACACGTATGAGTTATCACACAATGTTTATATCCAACCATGGTTATATATTCTAAACTCTCATTTCAACCATTGAAACATTCTTAGAGGACGTTATATAGTTGTTATTCACAAGCTATTTTTTGTCAAAGCAATTTTCAAGTAATTGAAACTTAATATGACTTTCGTCACAAGTAAAGATGAACTTGGCCAAAGAGAAAGCTTACCAACACATATTTCGAGAAATAGATAAGCGAGATAAACTCGGCTCGAAATAGCAAATGTGTATAATCAAAGTCTATATAGCAATACGACTTTTGTCTCAAGATAGGAGATAGAGTAGATAGACTTTTGAGTGATAGATAAGTTCAAGTCTCCACATACCTTTTAGTCGATGAAGTTCCACCAGTTCCTTGAGTAGTTCTTCGTCTTTGTATGATGATCACCATGGAGTCTAGAGCTCAACTACACTTTCTATCCTAGTCCGAGACTTAGCTATAAGTAGACCAGAAATCAAGACTTATAGTTTTGGCAACTAAACTTGACAACAAGCTTGAGATAGCAACGCTTGCGAGTTCGACCGAGCAGTGCTCTAACAATAATAAATACAAGGGTGTTTTACAAAATGGTCACCCTTTCCTAATTTGGTTTACAAAATGATCATACTTTATATTAGTGATGACAAACTGGTCTTTCTCCATCCGACACACAGAAAATGAATAAAACGGTAAACCTTGTGATTAATCTACGCCCTTTCTTCTGTTGTAACCATGGTAGTTGAACCATGGTTAACTGATGTCTATATGGCACCTTTATGCATCTGCGGCACTAACACGCCACCTGACAGCTTGAAGACGTGTCACTCCACCTGGCAGTGTGACACGTGGCAAATTATATGTGGTTGGAAATGTGACCGTTCCCCAACGGCTTGATCTGATTTTCACTATAAAACCACACACACCTGCAGACAGAACCACACACTCATACATTCTCAATCCTTATATAATATGTTTAGAATGGGTGGTAGCATGATGGAAGAATGGTGCAGTAGCAGTTCTGGGGAGACATCAAGTAGCAAGAACAAGATCAGCAGCAACAACAACTATTGTGGTATGTGTGAGAAAGGTATGCATAAGGCAATTGACTGTCCATAGATCTATTCTAGATGCAAAATGGTACCTTGCAATGGTTTCAGGAAGCTGTTGAAAGCACAAACTAATGATCATGCTGGTTAGAAGTTCTTCAGCTGTTCCATATATATGCTCATACTTTGAGTGGTTTGCAGATGCTACAACACCTGGAAAAGCAATGCAAATTCAGCTTCCATCTCCACTTTCATGCTTTGCTTGTGGTGACAAAAGCCATGAAAAAAGCAATTGTCCATGGGCAAATCAACCCTGCAAGAAGAAAAAATGTAAGGGCACGGTAACATTATATATATGCAATAATGAACATAACTCTGGAATAGCTTACCTCAAATATACCAACTGTCTGGAGTTTCAATGGCTTTCTGATGTTGTTTTCCATGAAACCAAAGCTGCAACCCTGAAAATGGCAGAACTATGCAAGCAAATAGGCAATCTAACTATGTAAAATGTAATCAGTGACAATAAAAAATCAATAAAGAAATAACATTAATTTAATTACATATATATTAATACCCATTAATAATTAATATAAGTCTTTTTAAGTTAAGACTGCAAACAGATGCAGTGAAATCCATTCTAACAAGCACCATAAACATCCATTCAAACAAGCAAAAAAACAACAAGGGACTGAAACTGAACTAAACCCAACACAACATCATTTAACTACCAGCAAATAGTCTTCATTGAGTAGCAGAGAAGGTCACCTTATTTGTCTTTGGTTTAGGGACTGTGAATGTCTGAGAAAGAGTCTGAGACAACCCAACAGCACCACTGATGGTCTGGCTCAATGTCTGTTGTACAGATCTACCACCAGACCTACCTCCCCTAGATCCTCTTCCACCTCTTGAACCCCTGCCACCCCTAGATCCATATGATGCAGATGTAGGCTGAGAAGATGATGCAGTTGTAGGCTAAGAAGATGATGCAGTGGTAGGATGAGAAGATGATGCAGTGGTAGGATGAGAAGATGATGCAGATCCTTTTGCTCTTCCCCTCTTACTTGCCCTTATACTGGTACTCAGCTCTGCAGGATATGGGTAAGTAGTCTTGTGAGTTCTTCCTTCCACCATAGTTCTCTATCTTTTTGTTTTTGGATTAGATCCAACTGGTGCACCAGCACATGTCCTTATGTTGTGACCAGGCATCTTGCATCTCTTACAAGTTCTGACATATTTTCACTGTGAAGTTCATCATGTCCTCTCTTCCTTTTCTTGCAAGGCCTCCCTGGTTTCCTCATATCTATGGGTGCGTTGATTTCTACCACTGGCTGCAAAATGAAATGAGAAGGAAGATGAAGATAAGTATAAGTATATAAGAAACAGAATGAAAACCCTAATCTTAAAATATAGTTTTCCAAAAAAGCAGAAGATTCCCTACAATAATATAGTTAAATGACATAAAAAGACATTAAAAGACAAAATAGGAAAAGTTAAAAAAAAAACAAAAAAACATCATACCTTAGGCCACTCTTCTTTTCCAATCAGTAACCCCATCTCAGGTGCATAAATTTCCTTGTAAGATTCTACATGATAGTACTTGCTGCAATAACTGCATAATTAAATAACCAGTTGAATAATAAGTGAGAAATAGGTCACCATTACAACTAACAACCCAACAATAAATGCACAACCACTGAAACAGATGCATTAAACCAGTGCAATAATAAGTGAGAAATAGGTCAGAAAGCTCACTCTGCCCAATTGATTCTCATGTCCATGAGCACACACACTGCATGTTGACATACAAAGCCTCTAAGGTGCCATTGAACACAAGAACAAGTCTTCTCAACCACATCAACTTGAAATACAACATTGGTCTTTGAAGTCACTTTATATAACTTATCAATAATAGCTCCATTAACCATGAATGCTCCATAACATTTCTGCATCTCATCAATCAAGTCCTGAGCAGTTGTCACCAACTTACCATTTTCCCAATTTGCACTCACATTTCTTCTTTTGAACATAGTACCCATAACTAGCTGGACATACATCATTCAAATGGCACAAATAGGCTTGTCTCTCATATGTCTAATCATGTTATTGAAGAACTCTGAGAAATTGTTGTTTAAGTGCTCACAACATGCAGATGGGTCAAAGAAAGCCCTAGACCATTGTTCTGGTTTTCCCTTCATCATGTAAGCTGCAGCAGCTAGGGACAACTTGATCAGATCATCCATATTTGCCTACACATACCATTAACATGACTAATTAAATGCAAATCCATAAATAACATGACTAAAAAAACTCAGAGCAGTGAATTAGGAAGAGAGATTACCTTCCAGTGTCTCTCCTTGTAGCATTTTACAGCATTGTATACAAGGTAGTGCAGCTTTGATCCCTTGAAGTGTGTCTTCAAGTTCTTGAACATATGACTGGTTATAAAACAAAGCATTTCAGAAACTAGTTCTTGAACATCTTAAAGAATAAATGTTTAAAGAATACCAAGATTTCTTTTAAATAATAGGATATTGTAAGACTTACCGAAGGCAGTATCTTTTGAAATGTTCTGGGAAAACCTCATCCAATGACTCTTGGAGACCTTTTTGTCTGTCTGAGATAAAGGTTAGCTTCCCACCAGGATGGTCTTCAATTAGTGTCTTCAGCTCTTTCATCACTACACCAAATTCTGGGATTAGAAACAGAACTGAGCCGTTACTAAAACGGGTTGTAACGGCTCTTGCCTATTACAAAATGGGGTGTTACATTTTTTTTTTGTAACGGCAATGGGGTCGTTACGAATTTTAGTTGTAACGGCCTTAGTAACAGCTGCGAGCCGTTACGAATTTACACGTGGTAACAACTCAGGGCCATTACGATTTTTTTTGTAACAACGTAGTCGTAACATCTTCGAGCCGTTACTACGTGGCAAATTAATAACACGCCAGAGCCGTTACTACGTGGCAAGTTGAAACAGCTTACAGCCGTTACGAATTTTTTTGTAACTGCAAAAAAATTACTGCCAGTCAACCTTGACCTGGTCTAAATTGATCAATAATTACTGACCAATTTTGACCAAGTCAATATGACTGGCAGTTCATTTTCTTCGAGAAATAAGTCGAAATTTCTATTAACCTGCATACCCCTTTCTTGCCATCCATCATCCACATTCAACAATCAATTCATATCACATTCAACAATCAATTCATATCACATTCAACCAATTCATGCCAAAAAAGAATACAAATTCTTCCAAGTACCAATTTTTTTGGGTTAAGTATCAAATTCTAAGGGAATACATAGAAATTTACTAAGTTCCAAATTTCTAAGGGAATACATAGAAACTTACTAACTTCCTACATAGAAACTTACAAAACTTGCAGCTGCTAAGGAACCTTATGACTGCTTTATTCTCCAGCCTTTCCGATTAAAAAGAGCATCATTCAAATAACCTGCGAACACAAAAACTGTAAACTTAGACGTTGAAAGTAAGCAAAAACAAGAAAAGATGACATACAAAAACTGGAGAAGTTATGAATTTCTTGCTCAACTGCATAAGAGTATGCTCTCTAACTGTAAGTATACAAGGGAATCTAGCAAGTATACAAGTGAAGTACATACCGGGAAAAATCAATTAGTTATGCTTGAACTTGATATCGATGTAATAAATAAATATCAATACACGAGATTCAACAAACGAGACTAAATAATCTAACTAGTGATGACATTTCTATATAAAAGAAAAAGCAAATACCTGAATGATTAATTGGACGTCATTGATGTCCAAACCACGGGCTTCCACACTGGTGGCTACTAAAGTCATGAACTTGCCGACCCTGAACGCAGCGATTGTAACCTGCAATGCAACCCTTCAAGTTAGAGAAAGAGAACGATATTGGTAGGGCCATAGAACGATCAACCAAGTATGAACACAAAATACGCTAACTACACCAGAACTAGAAAGAACTTACCTCACGGGTGGCTTGTTGAATATCTCCATACAAAGCACGTGCTCCAGGCAATATCCCAGAAAGGTCAGAAGCAAAACCCTTGGTCTCAGTAAAAACTATTACCTTGCCGCCATTGTAATTATAGATGATTAAATAACTCATATCTAATGTTTTGTAAATGAATATTCACTAAGGAAAGAAAAGCAAGATAACCATTGCATAAGAAAGGAAAGAGGAAATTCACCTGCCATAACAGCGAATTACATCAGGAATGATTGTTGCTCTAGCATCTCTTGAGCATGGCATGCAGAGAAAGTTATCCATGGTTTCTTTTATACTCTCCTCATCCAATGTCTTAGTAAGATCTTTTAGGCTTAGTTTCCTGCTCAAGGCATATGATATGATACTTTTAACAACACCTTCAAGTTCTGCACCACTGAAGTTCTTCGTCCAAGCAACTGCATCCAAAAAATAAATATGATTAGTGACAAGATTTAATTTTTTGGGCCATCCAACGTAGACCCTCCATACCAAGCCATGTTAATAGCACTAACTCACACATTCTGGATTTTTGATGAGTAATTAACATAATAGATTAAGCAGTTTTTTCATGTATAAATCAAAACTTCCGACCAGACAACAACGCCATGTGGTATTTTGGCGATTAAGGTTACAACTACTTATTGGTCACATGGGCAAGAAAAACACGGGAAGCAAATACTCTTTGAAAGATATCAGCAAATTATGCACTTAGACACATATACCCAGTGACTGGAGATTGAACTCCTTATGCCGGATAATGTTGCTGCTAGCGGCTTCACGTTGGTTGATAATCTACAAATAGAACAAAACCCCAGGGATCAAAAGTTAAGGTAAATCATACATGTGAATCACTAAAAAAGTTGAGCAAAAACAAAAACTAACAGACCAAAAAAAAACATTGGCAAGACAATAGCCTATAGTCAAGATCCACATTGAAAAGAGCAATGAGAAAAGACGTACTTCAGGTGTAGCAAATGATGCACCATGCACTTTCAGTGATTGATTTCCTTGATGTTCCACAGAGAAAAGCTGCATATTGACTTTAACAGGTAGCGCGTTCTGTAAACAAGAATTAGAATTGAAAGAGCTGAAGTAAGTTAGTAAACGAATATAAAAAGGACCCACCTGGAACCAGTTGGGTGTAAAATTAGAAAGAAAGCAACGTTGGATGACTAGCTTCAAATACCTCAGGTGTTGGGTGCAATTCTAGAAGGATCACATCTGTAGTTGATAACTTGATTACTTGCTAATTAGGCAATCTATTAAACATCTTTACATGATCTGATTCACCTGTACATATGAGATGCAACCAGAAAATGTAATCGACACCAAACAAATCTTACACTAGCCAATTAACTATGAAAATAAAAGTACTACGAGAGAGACAGATAGTATTTACCCTCAATTGACCAATGATATACCGAATTTTCTGTGGTAATGCCTAACATTGTTGCTGATATCCACTCCCAAAATACAATCTACAACATAATCGAAGATTGTACACAATCCAGATGGCAAATTCAAGGAAAAATTAGCAATAAATACATGTATCCAGATTGTAAAGACACAAAGAAATGATTACTTGTTCAGACATATGGAAAGACTTCATCCTTGCTTTCATCTGCACGTTGAACAATTTGGAAAAGA
Source organism: Papaver armeniacum (assembly GCA_023531295.1). Lineage (NCBI taxonomy): Eukaryota > Viridiplantae > Streptophyta > Magnoliopsida > Ranunculales > Papaveraceae > Papaver > Papaver armeniacum. The sequence continues at coordinate 6,742 of JAJJWW010008372.1, forward strand.
AAATGCAAGAACAATATAAGCAAGTCTCTGTAACAAGTTTTCCTGCACCTAAGGTAGTTCCCAAGCAAGAAAACTCGAATGATGGTAACACCCTATCTTTTTCAGTACACAACAAGCACAATATAAGAAATTCAACAATAACAACAAAATAAATTAGCACAATAGCATGAGATTGCATTGTTGTTGAAGCTTGGATCTGGGACACTCTTTGAGATCAACATCTCTGCCATCTTCAATGTCCAGACTACATTAAGCAGACACAACAAACTTAACATATCAGAAAATATATTCATTATCAAAACAATACCTTCAAAATTCTTCTTTAAACTTGACACATACAAGATTCAAAAAAACAAAACTAAAGAATCTAACACAATTAGGTTCTTAATAAATCAACTACGAATTTCCCAATTTCACTGTTACAACGAAATAATCAACAGTTGTTTTTCAACAAATACATTACCATTTCATTCACCTGAAAGTTACATCCATTTGGTGAAACCCCAACAAAACCCCCAAATCAAATCCTCATAATATCATCAACGGAGCGGCAGTTCAAGAAAGCAGATAGAGAGAAAGTTAGAGATTGAAAATCAAAAACGAGTAACAATAAACCCTAAAATCGATTGAAATATTGAACCCCTAAAATTTGATTAACCAAACTGAAACCTCAAAATCGATAAAAAAAAAAAGCTGAAATCTTACAGATGATAAAAACTTACATAGATCTGCGAAATCGAAACCCTAAACTCGCTTAACAGATAATTGAAGATCGGTTTTTCAAAGATCAGATGGTTAGATAAAAAATTAGATAAAACCCTAAAACTGATGATGATGAAATTGAAATCGAAACCCTAAACTTATGATGGTGATGATTAACAGATGATTGAAGAACTGAAATCTTCAGTTGAGAGTGAAGATGAGAAAAACCAGACGATTGAAAAAATTAGAAACCCTAAATCGAAAAATTTATAGAAGTGATCAATGAACATTTACATAGATGATTAAATATATCTCTATGAGATTTCAGTGATGATTTCATCGACTCATCGGTTGAAAGAAAGAGAAGAGAGGCATGAGCGGAAGAGAAAAAAAGAGAAATGAAAAATGAAAACTCCACCTCGATTTCACTAGGGTATATCCTCAAAATCACGCATGTGAATGGAACACGCATGGGAGGAAATATCCTCTGGTATAACTCATCGTGGGTGGAAACATAATGCCACGCATGTGAATGGTACATTCACATTCTGAAGGTGTTACCACCCTGGTGTGACCAAGCGTGTGACTTGCACGCCTAAAAAATTTTTTGTAACGGCTTCAGCCTGTTACGAATTTTTTGTAACGGCCATTTGTAACGGGAAATTCGTAACGGCCCATAAGCCGTTACGAATCTGGGAATTTGGTGTAGTGCATGAATAAGTGCCAACTTTCCCCACATTCATTTATGACCACCTTTATGGCTAGAGTCACTATCCCATTTTGTACATCTAAAGCAATAGCTGCCATTAGACATCCACCATGTTTTCCAGTCAAGTGGCATGCATCAAACCTAATGAATGGTATACCACCATCCTTTCATCCTTGAAATGGTGCTGCAAATGCAATCATCATGGACTCAAAACATTTGTCCTCACTGTAACAAAACATACAATCATAAGACATAAGTTAGCATATGAGCTGGTTCTGTTATACATAATAATCAAGTTATAGTACTATTACTATAAGAAATAAGCTAACTTAGTAAAGTTAGATGGAAACTCACCTTCCAAAAGTGTAATTTATAACAGAACCAGGATTAGTTGCTTCTACCATATCATAAAAGGCTGGAACCAGCCTATAAGATTCATCATAGCTGCCATTGAGTCTTTCTAAAGTCATTGTTCTTGCTCTCCAAGCAATATGATATGGAACATTGGTATTGTGAGTAGTAAAGAATTGATCTTTGAGTGCATATGGCAGTGGTACTACATCTCCTTTCTTTATCTTGTCATACAAATACTCAACAACAAATTCTGCATTAGTTGCTTTATTCCTGATCTTTAGTTGAGTTGTACATGTATGCTTTGAGTTGAATCTCCTCACAGTAAAAGTTGGTTCACCACTGGTAACACTTTCCCAGATAAAGAACTTGCAATCTTGAGATTTGTTGAACCTGCATATAACTTTTATCCTTTCATTGTCATTGGGCTTAAGCTTGTATTAGAATCTCTTCTTAATGGCATAACCCCTTATGTGCTTCTTGAAGTCATCTTTGTCCATAAACTGCATTCCCACAAACATTGTGTCAACATCAACTCTCCATTGCCATCTGCATCAATATCTGGACCATACACTTGCTCAAACTGATTGTACCATGGATGTTGTTTCTGATGAGTTGGATCATTACCACACTCAATGGGTCCTTGGACTTCTGTTACACCTACATACACATAAGGACTTGGGTTGTCAGTTCTTTATACACAAGCAAAAAGAATAATTATTAAAAGGTAAATTTAGACAATTGCTTAAGCCATACACATAAGGGCCTGCATTTAAGTTAGACAATTACCTTCACCATCAGATTCAGAGCTTGAACTGTGATCATCACTATTGTAATCCTTATTACCCTCAGTATCATAAGGAACAATTGCTTTTCCTTTTGGATCTTCCTGCTCACCTTCCTGCTCCACACCATTTGCTTGTACTTCATTGACTACTTCCATATACTGTTGTGGATGTACAGTGTTAACCCAGTTGTGGTCCTTAAAGTAATTGTTCACAAATTCATATTATACACCGATGCCCATTTCTTCAGTATCAGAAACTGGACTTCTAGGATCATTTATTCGATGACAGACATCTTCAACATCATTAGCTAGTTGAATGTTCTCATACTCCAGCTCAGCTTGTCTTGTTTCAGTACTAAATACAACATTGTCATAATCATCACCATCCACATTCACATACTCATCCACATTCTCAAATAACCTCTTCTTACTGCCACTAATCATACTCACTGCATCAACAGATTTCTTAAGTAGCCTTGGACTCCTTCTGAACAAATATGGTGATGTAGTGCATGTAGACTTCTTCTTAGGTGTGGGAAACATCTCTGGATCAAGTCTGACTGGTGAATTAGCATAGTTAATGCATGTTATTGAACTACTTTTAACCTTGGATGGTGTTGAGTCTCTCTTGTCAGTTATCCCAGAACTCTCAGCACATCCATCACCAGGAGGCACAATCCTGTCACTAACATTGCACCATAAGTTCACATACCCATCCTCAACAACAACTTTATCCACATATCATACCAATGAGAATCATTAACCATATACTCTGGCTTATTATTACTAATCCAAATTACCTCAACCTTCTTAGTTGGTGATAACTCAAAAGCAACATGAACTCTATCACAAAATGCCTTCAACCCTCCAGAATTAACATCCACATTTTCAAAATACTTCACCTTATTAGTCCAAAACCATTCTACCCTAAAACTCCTAGTAGGGTACTTCACATATTTCCTGTACTGAACATAAAAATTTACAGTTTCAATTAGCAACTATAATCCAAATGTAAATTTTAACCATTACAAAAGAAGGTAAAAAATCCCCAACTTCCTGAAATTAGGGTTTATGAGAAAACCCCCAAATCAGAAAACTAGGGTTTCAGTCAAAAATCAGACAATTAGGGTTTCGGGTTAACATATAATCGAATGAAAATAAATCAATAAATTACAGGAAAGTTAAAAACACCCAATTTTTTCATTCATGAATCCGGGGTTTATCATTCAAAAATCAAAAATCAGAAGACTAGGGTTTCTGAATGGTTTTAAATCTAAGAAAATAGTATAGAAAGGAAGAAGTATTACCTCGTGATGTTGGTGAATATCTTGATGAAGAAAGATTGACACTGAGTATCTGTTGTTGAGGAACACTGATGATTGGATGGTGAAGAACTATCTAAACTCTAAAAGCGGAATAACTTCAGTATAACGAGATGAACAAGAATAGATTTCCAATAAATATAGGGAAGATCAGGCATGAACAACCATGATTCATCTGTTCGCCACCATCTTCTCCATTTCTTCAGAGAAGAATATATCAAACAGGTGCGGCGGCAAAATGAGGGAGGAAATGGATCTTCCCTTTATTTGTGTTAGGGTTTTGTGAGGTCTTGATCCAACGACCCTCTGATTTTAGAGATTTGTTCCCACGAAGGCACACGTGCAAACGACACGATCTAGGGGCAATTTGGTAACAGCACAACCCGACATAACTCTGACGGGTGACATAACGCTGCAGTAAACGGTGCAGTGATCGTTTTGCTAATACTTTGTAACAGTGGGACTTTTTTGTAAACCGGAATAAGGAACTGTGATCATTTTTGTAAATACCCTAAATACAAACGCCAACACAAAGAAGTTTCGTTCTTTAGATTTAAGTATTAGTGAGTAGTATAAACATCCCTTACATGTCTTTCCTTTGATTCCTCCTCCCACTTCTTTCACCTGGAGTTTTTCGTTCTTTCAAGATCGCTCGTATAATTTTCTTTCTTATCATCACTTACTCTCGAATTTTACTTCCTTTTAGTAAACTTGTGTTTCGTGAGTGCAAACTCGGAAGTAAAAATAGACCAAATCGAGCTTACAAGCATCGGTTTATAATTGTACCTAACAAGCCAGGTATAGGTATCGGTTCCAAATTAAAACGAGTTGAATCGTACTGTGTGCACCCCTAGTCCCAAAGGTTGTTACCTTTACTGGACGAAAACCTTTTGTATAGTGAACTCCATCAAGTTGGTTGAATGTTTTGGGCACCAATCTTGCTCAATATCTTTGCATTAACTAATATAGATTCGACTTCAAGTAAAACACCCAATTGTGACCACAATATTTCAGCATTCATTAAATATTTATAAGAAAATAATCTTTAGGTGTCAATCTTAAGACCTTATATTCCTCTGTCGACTTAATGCACTCCTGCCAACGCCTCGATAAGCCTTAAGCTCGGTAATGTGCAACAAATAAGTAAAAACAACTGCTACGTATATAGGATGCTTCACAGAATAATTAGTTACAAAATCGGGTTAACATTTAGGTTTCTCATGGTATACAATTTTTGATCCAACTATGATATATGGTCTAAGAAGGACCATAAATAAGTGAAAGAATACACTATAGAAATCTGAGCAACGGAAAAACATAAACGGAAAATATGCGACTCTAAAAAAGTGGAGGTGATGAAGAACAAACAAGAATAGAGCCAGAAATACGTAAGTCAAGAACTAAAAACTCATCAAAAACAGCATGTGTCGGCAAGAAAAACCTTTCTTGTAGAGTTTTCATAGCACTTATAGCCTTTATGGAGAAGAATATAACCTATGAAAGTATACTTAGAAGTTTAGCACTTAGTTTATAAAGTCCAAAATTAGGATAACATATGAAGCCAAAGACTTTGAAGAGAGAATAATATAGTAGCATGAAAAAGAATACCAAAAGAATAATGAGAATGAAGAACTTTATCGCCTCCACATTTTCGCTTCAAAAATAAATAAAAATGAAGAACTTTACTGGGAATCTGTTAATAAGAAATATAGTAGCGTGAAAAGCATCAAATCAGAAAAACTAAAGTAGATTATCCTGGAATAAAGACTATTACCCACCTCAATAATATGTGTTCAGTTTCTTTTTTATAGCTAGACAATTTTGTTGGGAGGTATGAGGACAACAAATTCTTAAGGAAATACCATTTTGGCCCAGATAAACTAGGACTTTTAAATTAATGATTCATAATATCTATACACTAAGATGATTTCCTCATAGAAAATAATAAATTTTCATTCATCGTTTGAAAATGTTGTGTGACAGACCGGAAAATTACGCCTAGCGCACCAGGGCGCGCAGGCTATAACTTCCTCGATGCGGCATACTGGAGCTACTAACTGGGATTTAAGACTAGGCAAATGCGTGCTCGTGGAGCATGATGCAGCTAACTTAGCTTCCACACTATTCCGACTTACTCTTGTTCTGCGAAGGGTTTAAAACCATAGTGGCGTATGCCGATGCATAGGCCAATGTATGCCTAATTCCACCTCTCACTTAGCTTAAGCATTGATGAGAGCATGCACTTGTCTTGCTCGTGCCAAGGGTGCATCAGTCAGGCTCATGCTGTACTTTCCGAAGTCGAACGCCTTGATAGGAAGTATGAGCATCCATGGAATGGAATGCAACTTTCCTCATCAAGTTGGGACACATTTATCTCTTGCATCGCAATACCGAGCCAGATGATATGAGAGGCCAGAATGTCGCAATCATCTCTCAATTAGATGATATGAGCGACAAAGTGCTGGACCGACAATGCTGCAACTCATTACGGCTGCCTACATACCCTTCCCTACTCTAAAGGTATCAAGAACAGACCTTAGTTCATCCAAGAAGGGACAACAACTTAAGCCAACTCATGTTGCAAGGTCGTGGCAAATCAATAATGGTAATGGCCAAGTCCGTATAGGTCGTTCCGTCAAAATGCATCCAAGTGATGCATATTAGTCTGTGGCATGGCATAGTGATGCCTTCGCATCATATGCCCCATTGGTGAGGCTACATAGCTATAAATGAGACATAAGCATCATTTATGCTCTTCTGGATAAGCTATGAAGCTTACTTGGTGCATAGTCCGCATATGCACCTTTAACCAACTGCCCTTCCATATATATGTTTTAAAGAAATTTTTACAACTTAAATTATAGGAGGAAAATGACATTCACCAAGTCCAATTTTGAGGTGCTTGCTTCACCTTTCATGGTTGTTGTCATGCTTCTCTGAATAACCGGCCATGATGGTTGTACATTCAGTTCTGGCCCACGGGCCAATCCCAATGTCCAGCCATGATGGTTGAAGATTTCCTAAGCCAGGTCCAGTGAAGGGCCTTGATGGTTGTACTTCCGTCTTTGGCCCATAGGCTACTCCAATGTCCAACATGATGATTGTACATTGCCAAGGCCAGTCTGCTCTAGCCTGTTGCACCATTGTGATGTGATATTGGCCATAGCCCAATGACCTGCATATTGCACCATTATGGCGCTATTTTTTTCTAGGCCAGACATCCAACTGGCCGGATGCACTATCGGTGCGATATTGGCTCTTGGCGAATATAACTTAAAACTTGCACCCTCTTGGTGCGGTATTGTCCCTTGGCCAATATATCTTCGCAATGTGCCTTACTTGGCTTCATATTGTCTCTAGGCCAACGTTCTTCCTAACATGCAACGGAAACTTGAGATGAAGCTTCATCTCATGCCATGGCGCATCTTTGAGCATGCACCATGCTAAAAACACGGGGTGTTACATGATGATCAAACATGTTGTGCCAGAGTCTGGAAGAAGCAGCAGTGGGGATATGAAAAACATTCTTGTTATGGTGAAGGAAGCGATCTACATGTTATGACAGCCAAAACCTTCAGCAGGTACCTGTTTTGTAGCAAGATCTTCAATTAAATATCTCTAAGGATTCAACTCAGAAAAGCAGTAACTGTCTTTTGTAAACCTAAATATTTCTTTGAGGAATGTTGGAAATATGCCTCAATATTAACTACCACTTTGGGAATCTGTCTCGAGTTTTCAAATTTATGGGAATCTATCGCAAACATTAGCTTTTCCATCTAGAAATTTTTAAGTAGTAAAACTCGTATAAGTCATATACACCCTTCAACACATGTGTAAACCGCACACTTGGTAAAGTACTTATCTTCTTCCCCAATTTCAAAAACCAGACAAAATCAATTTCGTTGGCATAGTAGAACTATTCGCAATTCTTCAAGCTTAATTAAAACACAAATCAAAAGTCCCAGTTGATACTCAATTGTAAACTCATCCACTATATTTAATAAGCCACCAGCCTCCACCACCGTTATTTACACCAACAACATTCCACCATCATCACTACCACAACAACACCATATTTCATTGTTACCTGCTAGAACGTCTACAACAACATCAATGACGTCTTCATCCAAAATCCAATACAGATACTTACATAATCATCATAATATATCAAATAACTATGAGTTTTTTTTGGAAATCTGTGTTTGGTGAAAATTACCATAATCTTCAAACTTATTGATTCTGTATATGATGAATCAGTAAACACAGATTCAAAAATAAAATAGTTAATGATGTATCACAATTAATTGAATTCGTGTAATAGCCATTGCAGGTGGACTGGGAATTGCAACAAAATTCTTTGCAGAGATCATGGCAGTCTTGTGTGCTGGAGAGTGGGCAATACAAAATGGAATTAGAAGACTTCTTTTCAGATCAGATTCAAAAGCAGCTATTGCATCCTTTAAAAGCTCAAAGGTTCCATGGTTTGCAATATCCAGATGGGAGAAAATCTGTCACAGTGTCAGAGAATGGGACACTATACACAGTTACAAGGAAGTGAATTTTTCAGCTGATGACTTAGCAAAAAGAGGTGCAAGTCTGCAGAGAGGTGAACAACAAATATACACCAGTAAACCTCCATTCATTGTGAACTTAGAAAATGAAAAGAAAAAATATTATAGGATTGGATAGAATAAATTATAGCAATTTTGTAACCAATTTTGTTTCTTTTTGAGCTTTTTTGACTCACTTTTGTATTCTTTGGATATTTTTGGTTATCAATAAAATTTAGTATCAAGCAAATAAACAATTAATTGAATTCAAATTATTATATTTTTTGTTATTGAATTAGTCAGCTCGAATTCCCTTCAGAACATCATGTCTTTATGATAAAATTAATGATTTTCTTTCAAACTACATCAAACAAAAACAAACCATCAATATAAAACGTTCGATTTCACATCCATCAAAAACCTATACAAACCCTGCTTTGCATCTATCTATTGTAAGATCACTAAAACTGGAAATCCAGTAACCATATAAATCGTTTTCGCACATAAACCAAATCGAACAAAACCGTAAATTTAGTTTGTCTCTTTCTTTCTCTCAACGTTATCATTCTCTGCAATTGTACCCCTCCATTGTCTCTCTGATTTTTTTTTCTTTCAATAGAGAAAGAGATATATGGAGAGAACGTGTGGTGTTTTTGACTCAATCGTGTAAGGTCTAAAATGTAATTTTCCCTATCAACGAGATCTCTTCTAATGAGATATTGACTAGTCAAGGTACGAGATTGACCATTTAACCATCTTTGGATGGAAAAGTTAACATCTGGAATCGATTCCCATAAATTTAAAAATTCGTGGCAAATTCTCAAAGTGACAGTCGAAATTGGGGCATATTCTCAATTTTCCCTGAAAAGGCACGTAAAGAAGACCACAAAGTTTAAATTTCCTATTTTTTATTTTTATAATTGTAGTAATGGTGATTGAAACTACTTACCATTACCCATCGTGACAATTTTGCTAAGAGTGTAAGGTTCATAACTAGTAAGTGGACTAACATCACTTCCCATGTAATTTGCTTCTTCAGAGCCTTATCCAATATACAGTTATGAGAAACTTAACAATTTCATCAATTGAAGCAGCATTGAGCTCCCTAGTCACTACAAAAGCTTTCTGAACATAATTGATGGAGTTTTTTGTTTAAATTGTATATGTGCTAGCTAGCATTTACTTGCACCATGACTCATTCTTTAACATATATGATACTCAATAATAAAGTACTAGTCTTTCGTACTACCAGCACCAATCGAATTACCAGAAATACTTGAGTCTTGAAAAAAAAAAACATAATCTTGAAGTGATGAGCTCTATTTTTTTTTTAACTTTCTTTTATTTTTCACCGTTTCTATTTTTATTTTTTATTTATTTTTTGACAAAAAAGGGCAAAATTTATAAAAGAAGAGAGGCATAGTCACTAGAAAAGTGACTAAGTTCTGAGATTACATAGATGTATCAAAGATAGCATCCCAATTACAAAGAACAGTGGATAAAGAAAAACCCGTAAAAATATCTGTGTTTCTTGTCCAGTTAAATAACACCGCTTTGACTTCCGTGATCAGTTGCTTCGCACTCCTGTGAATATTATTATGAAGCCTGTTATTTCTTTCGTTCCACACACTCCACCAAATAGCAAATGGTAAGTACCCCCATATCCTTTTAACTCTATTCTTGCTCTTTTTATTATTCCATTCCCATAAGGTTCGCTTTACATCACTACCAAACACCCAAGTAAAACCAAAGCTATTCATAAAGTACGACCAAACCTCAGAAGTAACCCTGCAATGAATGAATAAATGGGGATTGCTTTCTGTGTGTTGGTTACAAAGTAGACAATCAGCATTCTGGACTATTCCTGCATTGTATAAGTAATCCAACGTTGGTGCACCATTGTAGCACAGCGTCCAAACCAAGAAGCAAACTTTCAGTGGTACCTTAGGGTTCCATAACTGCTTATCCGGAAACGAAAGAAAACCATCAGTTTCCGGTGCCGAATAAGCAGTAGAAACTGAAAAGCCTTTTCCGTACCCATAACTCCAACATCTGTTATCTGGCAATAAACTATCATCAGACAAGCTAAAATTTGGTTCACCAATAACCTGCAACAATTGAATCACCTCAAGCAATTCACTTTCATTCAAAGCTCTCGCAAACTTCAAATCCCAAGCTCTTTCTGTCGTCAACATATCTCTTACCAAAGCATTTTTATTTTTAGAAAGCTTAAAGAGTGCAGGAAAACTCAATCTCAGAGATTGTCAATCGACCAAAAGTGAAATAAACCTCCACATTTTGAATATAAATTACAAAGTTCTTATATCATGACCTAACCCTTCGGAATATATATCATGAAATCAGAATTGCTCACTCTTTTATTAATCAGAAAATATTATTTCTAATAACCTTACTCTCAGCTCTTCAACATATTGATTGCTTCTGTTACTGCTCTGTAATTCGTTATTGGACAAAGATTTTGCGAGTAATAAATTATATACAAACTAGTTTTAAGAAAATCCCAAATTTCATAGGAAAAAAATGATTCCTAATACATCAAAAGAAATCGGTTAGGTGAATTTATTATTCATACAACTCGCAACAAACCTGACAAGCTTTCTCTTGTATCTACAAACGGAATTGATAGTTTGAGCTCCATTAACATTAAGATAATGAGTTTGTGCTTTAATTATTATTTTAGCATAATCATAAAGATTAATAGAAATGAGAATGGACTAAAACTAATTTATCCAAGAAGATAGTTCAAACAATAAAGTGTTAATAAAACCAAATGGGAAATATTGTGTAAAGTAAGTGAACTGGTACAACCAATAATTTTGAGCAGTAGTATTATTGTTGATAAGAGCCACGTAGTTCACGAAAACTTCCAATCATAAACTTCAATAAATCTTGAAAATTTTAATAAAATATTCGGAAAAAAAGACTTCAAGAAATAACATGACAAATAAAATCTTGAATATGAAAAACTCAAGAAACCGAAATACTAAACCAGAAAATCTTGAATCAAGGATCAAGATAAAGAAAAAAAGCCTAGCATTTTTAGGGGCCACTCAAAAAAAATTAGGGACCAGTAATAAGACAAAATAGGGTCACCAAATTGAAGCTAGCCCTTATCTCGCGTATTTCGTAATGGCAAAATTGTCCTTCCACAATCGGTAGTTAATACTACAATCGGTAATAAATTGTGTTACTTTAACCTCCGAATATATTCAATTTTCGAATTTTAATACTACCATAATCGGTAGTAAATTTAACTTCCGAATGTATATTGGCCCCAAAATGAGATTTTGCCAAAATCCTATAATTTTCGAACTTTGGTACTACCATAATCGGTAGTAAATTGTGTTACTTTAACCTACGAATATTGAAGTTTTTGAATTTTAGTACTACCATAATCGGTAGTAAATTTAACTTCCGAATGTATATTGGCCCCAAAATGAGATTTTGCCAAAATCCTATAATTTTCGAACTTTGATACTACCATAATCGGTAGTAAATTGTGTTCATTTTAACTTCCGAATATATAATGGCCCCAAAATGAGTTTTTGCCAAAATCCTTCAATTTACGAATTTTGGTACTACTATAATCGGTAGTAAATTATGTTCATTATCTACCGATTGTGTTTAACTTTTAGTACAGAAAATTTGAAGTCAGTAGCAGGAACATAATCGGTAGATAACAATCAATTTACCTACCGATTATGGTTGATGTTCTTCATTTCTGCAGTAGCAGAAACATAATCGGTAGATAACAATCAATTTACCTACCGATTATGGTTGATGTTCTTCATTTCTAAAGAACATCAATCATAATCGGCATGTAAAATAGATTGTTATCTACCGATTATGTTCCTGCTACCACAAATCTTAGAAAAATTTCCGATCAAATTTTTGATTTCAAGCAATCAAATCTTAATTTTGGATCACAACTACTATCATCTATCCGTTTTGTTTATTTAACTCGAATTTTCTTTTTTGATGTTCTAAGTTTCAGCTTTAAGGTTACTGAATTTTTGGTTTTAATTTTTAACAATCAATCATAAAATTGGTTTGATCAACCATCTTTGGTTTCAATCAAAATTAAACTGATTGAAAAAAAATTTGATGGGTAGAAAAGAGAAGAAGTAGGGGAATGATATGAAAACAAAGGATATAGGTTTAGATTTAGTATATAGGTGAAGGACAATATAGACAATTTCTATTTTTAAGACACCCTTTAACCCCTTCAATGGATGGGAATAAAAAAGTGGCTCCTAAATATGGTTGGAAAAAAAGTGATCATGAAGAAGAATAATTTTCAACTGAAATTATCAAGAACTGAATCGTATATGACATTTTGAAAAAAAAAATTATCACTCCAATAAACAACAAACTTAATACATGAATCTTGATGGAGGATGATACGAAGATAGATATGAGTAAAAAATGCTTGCACTTGAAGATAAAATGTGATTGTGAGAATCTACGAAGAAAATATCCATTCTGATGCCATATAATTCGAGCGAATGTGAGAGAAATTTTTTATGTTCAAATGAAGAAATTACATCAACAAGCTTAGCTAAAGCGTTTCATCTGAATTTTTTGTAGGAGCTTTCAAGTAAAGTCTTTGTTTTGCTTTAGTATTTTTCTGCTTTAATCCACCAAGCAGGTTGAAAACCATTCGATGGGGGATAAGGACTATCTTCTACCACCTCCAATAACGACGATGATGAAAATGTTGATAATTATCATAATTATTTCATTTGTGTTCATGGCTAGACTATTATATATGTTTTTATCAGTATTAACAGTCATGTCTAACTTCTGAAAGGAGATCAATTGTTTGTTTCTTTCTCTTTGAGAATAAATCGTACCTTCCTCCTCAGATAAATCTTCCTAACGAGTCTTTTCAAATCAACAAAACTAGTAGCAACGCTTGGGCTTTCATTGGCAGCTTTTGTTGCAATTTCTTCAATAGCTCGGTTAGGAGCTTGCATAGTTGTTTCCTCAACAAACTCAAGTCCTACACTTCTTACCTTGACGTGATGTCCTATATTTCTAAGAGGATGTACCGGAGATAACATGTTATTCACTAATTCACAAGGATCCACTGAGTTGGGTACTACTGCATGATATTCAATTGCAATATCTTGAACATTGGTGTCAGTCGGGTTATTCACAGCTCGTGCCATGGAAGATCCTGGCACCCTAGTATTTTTCCGGAAAATGGGTCATATGACCATAGGCCCCTAAAGGCTGGTAGCAATGGACTGCTAAAGTATGTGTCTGGGTTAAAAAGACATACAACTAAAGAGACCGTCTTACCCTTCCTCTTCACCTCGTTCATATCAACCCATCGTCTTCTTTCTAAAACATAACTTCTCTCGCCCAAAACCAATCGACAGTGAACAAATCTCTCCACCACCATCATCTTCTTTTCTCCGGGAAAACAAACACCACCACCGTCTTCATCAACATCTTCTTCTTATTATTATTCTCCATCATCAACGTCAACACCAAGACAAGCATCAAAAATGACCTAAATCTGTTTTCCAGATCTTGGAAGTCTAATTTTTCAGTTCAATTATTCCGTAAAGCTCATAGAGGTTGTTTATTTCATCAATTTCACAAGATGAACAGCGAAGGACCTAGAACTCGTAAGCTCCTAACCCTAATTTTTATTTTTTGATTTTGAATTAGGAAATGGTAAATCGGGTGATCAATTAGGTATCTATTTTGAAATTATGTTTTTGAATTGGGTATCTATTTTCAAATGAAACTTTGGGTGTATCAATTGGTTGATTTTTTTGATTTTTTTTTTTTAATTGAAATCTGAAGGCGCATGTTTGGTTTTCATGTTTCAGTGAACTCAGATGCACCTGGGTGCGTCTTGAGTAAATAGGTTATGTTTGGTTTTAATGTTGCAGAGAACTGAGTTGCACCTGGGTGCATCCTGAGTAAAATTGGCTATGTTTGGTTTGCTTGTTGCATAGAACTCAGATGCACCTGGGTGCATCCTGAGTAAAATTGGCTATGTTTGATTTTAATGTTGCATAGAACTCAGATGCACCTGGGTGCATCCTGAGTAATATTGTCTATTGTTGGTTTGCTTGTTGCATAGAACTCAGATGCACCTGGGTGCATCCTGAGTAATATTGTCTATTGTTGGTTTGCTTGTTGCATAGAACTCAGATGCACCTGGGTGCATCCTGAGTAATATTGTCTATTGTTGGTTTGCTTGTTGCATAGAACTCTGATACTGGTATTGGGTAAATTTGGATATGTTTTGCTTGGTTTTCATGTTGCACCTGGGTGTATCTTTAGTAAATTTGGCTATTTGGTTTTGATCTTGAATACATTTTGTTGTTTTCTATTGTAGGAAGCAAAGGAAGGAGGAAGACTGCCGAATTAAGAACGAAGAACAAGCACGATGTGAATGTCAATGTGGATATCGCAAATCAGCGAGTGGAAAATCCAGTCAGTACAAAGGAAGTAAATAAAACGTTTCGATCAAGTTTGTTACCCACAATGACTGTACTAAATTCATTGACAATAACATCAAAGCAGCAGGAAGTGTTGATGAAGACTGAATTTGGGCCTATGATTCTTGCACTCAAAGAACTGGATAAGACAGAATTTTGGAAAGCACCTAAAGTTTTAGATTACATCATTAGTAGATTTGTTAAAGATAATACTTTTAACATTGCTGGTTAAACTTTAGAGACAAGTGCAGATGAACTTGCCGTCATATTTTTAATGAAGAGATTCAAGATGAGTAAAGCGGATAGAGAAAGGTATGGGCCAAAGGATGATCCTACTCTTAAAGATTCTGAGTTTTACAAGGAGTATTTCCTAGTTGAAGAAGATATTGAAGAAGATGAAACTGAAGAACCTAAGAAGAAGAAGAAGCAAAAGAAGAAGAATGTTGAACAAGAAGATCAGAACATGAAGCCAGAGAAGAAGAAGAAAAGTGAAGTGAAACTTGAGAAAAAACGCATCTATGAAGGAATAAAGCGTGTTGCTGAACAGGAAGGCAAAGAAGAAGATTTCGTAAAGCTTTTGGTGTTATACATGTTCTGCACATTGTTTTTTACCAACTGCAACGCCACGTACATTCACTATAAGTATCTGAATTGTGTGTAGTCAGTCGATGCAATGAATAAGATATCATGGCCTGACGAAATCCACGAGCATCTGATGGAAAGCTTTGCTTCGGTATCAAGAAATAAAAGTAAAACGAACACTGTGACTGGTTGTACCGTGTATCTTCCGATGAGTTTCTCAGCAACATTCTTCATTATAAGTACTATTTTATTTGCTATTAGTTTCTTCTACCTAACTTGATAGGTAATATTCTTTTCATTGTTGCAGCTTTGGTTTCTTGAACATGTTAGAAACATCAAAAGGAAACCAAACACCGACAACTTACCAAGGTTCGCTAGGTGGAACTTGTATGACGGATCATCCGAACTTGAAGGCATGTTGGATAGTCTTTCTAAAGAACAGGTAAGACAACAACTACTTTTTATATGTTAGCTTTACACTTTGTAAAAACCTCACTTTGTTCAAAGTTTTTTTTTCAATCTTGTTATAAGCCTAGATGCACCTGGGTGAAACATTTTTTTTAAATTTGATTTTCATGTAAACTTAGATGCACTTGTGTGCAAAATTAGTTTCCAGTTATATAAACCAAGATGCACCTGGGTGCAATGTTACGAACAGGTTAGTCAGGAATTTGTGGTTGCTTTTACTGATGATGAAAAGAAGCTTGGTCACTTTGAACAAAGTGAGGTTCAAACTTTGAAAGCTGAAGTACAAGAGTTGAAAAATGAGGTTAAAGTAAAGGACAAGATAATTTTGGATTTGAATGGTGAAATTGAAGCATTGAAGAGTCGGATAGAAATGTTGAGAGAAAATCAGGGCCCGCGAACACCACTTCCTGGCGGTTCTCCACTTCCAATTGTTATTTACACCCCTCCGAGTTTCAATCTGAACTTGACTCAACAGATGAACAAAGTGGTTACACCTGAAGAATCGGTAGTCGGAAATATCCAAGTGGATCTTGTAGCCAAAGAACCAGCAGCATAAGTACTTGTAGTCGAGGAACCTATAAATTCAGTACCTTTAGCTACAGTGAAAGAGATGGATTCCATTGTGAGAAATGTGAAGCACACTTATGTTACAAGGAAGAAGAAAAATTTTGACGGTTTTGTTACAGGTGAACTGAAAAAGCAGAAGACTGAAGAAAAGATGAAGAGGTTGACGAAGAGAAACATATTGTGGCATGATTACTCAACTCAAGCGACGAAACAGAATGAAGTAAAGTTGATCAAAGAGTACTACAAGTCCGCAAAGTTATGGTATGCGAATCCTTTTGATAACATGTTTTTATTTTATATGGTTTTACGCATATATTTTTGTTAAGTTTAAACTGGGACTAACGATTTGAATGGCAAAATGATGGTGAAGCGACTACGTGTGGAAGTGCTTGGAAGGTACTTACAGAATTTTCATTACGGGAGAATACATACAACATATGTTGTTCAACCAGTCGTTGGCAAATGAAATCATCGAGTTCAAGATG
This sequence comes from Papaver armeniacum, assembly GCA_023531295.1. Lineage (NCBI taxonomy): Eukaryota > Viridiplantae > Streptophyta > Magnoliopsida > Ranunculales > Papaveraceae > Papaver > Papaver armeniacum. The sequence continues at coordinate 23,747 of JAJJWW010008372.1, forward strand.
CATAAGTGGAGGCAGAAGTTTGAAAGAACCAGCGATTCAGATAGAAGTCTCCCAATAGTTTTTCTCAGCACACTTGCATGGGTAAATTTATTTCTGTATCCTTAATTTTGTACAAATACCCCTAATTGTTTTCCATATTGCTATAACCTTAGTTGACAGTGCTTAGTTGTAGTATGTGGCGTTAGCAATTGTTTGCCCAATGGAACTTAGATTAGCTCTGATGCACCCAGGTGCAAATTTGGTTTTCATATTTACATAAACTAAGATGCACCTGGGTGCATAAATGGATACATTTTTTTAAACTTAAATGCACCTGGGTGCATGTTGTGTACAGGTTAGTTGAAACTTTATCGTTGATTTCACTGACTACTGATCTTGTGTCTTCAGTTCAATGTAACCATAGATGATGAATCATTGGAGACAAGTAAGACGATAGATGATGTACTTAAGAATTTGGATATCAATAAAGTGGATCACTTATTGATTCCAATGAACCATCATTGTTCAATTCTAGAAAAGCCTGATTATAAAGAACACTTCACACTTCTTCACTTTGACTTCCAAGATCCTACTTGGCGGCAATACAATTCACTTGTCGAGTATACAGGGAAGCATATGTCTTCAAGATCTTTGAGATTATGGCAAGAAGAGTGAACAAGGTGCTTTCCAAATTTTATACTCCAATGGAAGTGGATGTGAACAAGGTCAAGGTGGAGCTGCACCCAAATGGATGTCCACAACAAAAAGAAAGGTACGTGGTTCTTATTTGTTTTTCATTAATTTACCTATCCATCTATAGTATCAACGAAATTTTCTTTAACTCAAGAGTTGATGGTATTGCAGTAGTGATGATTCCGGAGTGTATGTCCTTTATTTCATGGATTGGGTGATTAAAAGTGGGTTTGAATTTCCAAGCCAAGAAACTGTAATGGAGAAGGTGAGGACAGAAAGGGTACAAATTGTGTATGAAATTATCCAAGATGAAGGAAGTTGCTGGAAGAAAGAAGACTAGAAATGTTGTTTAGTTAGGTTCAGAAGTGTTCTTTATATCTTGTTAGACATTTGTTTATTTGAGTTCCTGTAAGACTTAAACTATGATTAATTGTTTCTTATGAATCTGGTGAAGAAATATGCTTATTAATGGATTCTTATGTCAAGTAAAATTTTGGATTTTTTTGGCAGATAATTAGCACTTTAATATTGTGAATATTGTCAGGTTTGTAAATGATGAATCTTGTCAGGTTTGTAAATTGTGAATCTTGTCAGGTTTTGCTCAATATGCACCCAGGTGCAACTCAAAGAAAAACCAAAAAATCTTAATGAGAAAAGTATTTTCATGTCATACTGTGCATTATGCACCCAGGTGGAACTCAGCAAAAACCAAAAAATCATGACAGAAAAGTATTTTCATGTCAGACTGTGCATTATGCACCCAGGTGCAACTCAGCAAAAACCAAAAAATCCTGATAGAAAAGTATTTTCATGTCAGTCTGTGCATTATGCACCCAGGTGCAACTCAGCAAAAACCAAAAAATCCTGACATATAGCCAACTTCCAGCAAAGTAAAAAAATAACTTACAAAACACATATAATGACTGAAGAAGCTTCTCGCAATCATAAAAAAAACTACATTAGAATTCATATCAATGATTATAAAGAACAATGGAATATCAATGTGCATGAATTAAAGAACAAATGGAATATCATTGTGTCTGAATTGATAAGAAAGTAAGACAGTTCCTTAATGAAAATATAGAAAGTAAGAGATAAGAAAGTAGGATATTGCTCTCAAGCAGCAGTGAGAAGGCGAGGCTTCTTGGCAGGAGGATGAGGACATGTGGTTCTATTGTGTCTGGCCTTAGTAGTATGGCAGTTCCCGCACCGAATAGCTCTCGTGAAGATAGAACCAGTGTTGGGAATCCTTTTCTTCCGCCGCCTACCCCGTTTCTTATCAGTTACATCGGTGGAATAACCATATCTCCTGAGCAACCCTTGTATGACTTGGAAGGGGGTTGATAGACTGCGAATACGAAGCCCTAAAGAAACTGATGCTGAAAAACGGATTCAGAAACTCATAGACAGAGAGTTTAGATGAAATCATACATTGAATGGCATGATCACAGGGAAACTGATCGGTAAACCACTTGTTACAGCTGCAGTACCACTTATTCAGATCAACGACAAATGAATGTTCACCTTGTACTTCAAAAATAAGGTCGCCAGACTTGGTAATTGTCAAATTGCCACCTTCATGAATAGACTTTTCAATTCTTTTTTCAATCTTTGGACAGACAAACCCTGAATATGTCGCACCTTTCAGTCGTCTCTTATTCATCTGATCCATGATCTTGATACGAATCTCATTCACTAAAGCAGCAACAGGAAAACTCCTCGCATCAGTGACCCAATTGTTGAACGATTCAGCAATATTTGAACACATATCTCCAAATCTACAGCCTTTACAATGTGCTGTTGACCAGCATTCTACAGGGAGATCACTCAAGAATTCATGAAGAGCATCGCAACCCGCCTCCTTCAACTTAGCCATATTTTCATCAAACCCTTGAATGGTTGATGAATAGAAACACCGAGTGAAACATTCCATTGCAGTATGATAATCCTCATTCTTCTTCCTAATCTGTGTACGAACGTTGTTCCTCAAGTGTTGAAAACAAAAACCATGGTGACACTGAGGGAAGACTTTGGGAATACCATAAACAAGGCCATCATGGCGATCCGTGATGAATGTTAACGGGCGAGAAGTCTTCAATATAGACTTTAACTTTTCCAAGAACCAAAGCCAATTATCAACAGTTTCCTTGGAGACGATAGCATAAGCCAAAGGATAAATTCCTAAAAAGCACACACATACACACACAGCCATGATTTACTGGAAAAATGTACAGGTTGCAACTGAGTGCATCTGGTAAAAAAAAACTAACACAAATATATAAACACAAGTTGCACCTGAGTGCATCTGGTGAAAAAACTGACAAGGATATAAAAACAAAGATACAAACACATGTCCAGGCACAAGGATATAAAAACAGATGATATGAATTATGATATCAATAAAGCTTAAAACAAACCTTGATTAGCATTTTTCCCGGTAGCTGACATAAGGCATCCCTTGAACTTGCCGGTTAAGAAAGTTGCATCCAAAAAGATCACCGGTCGACAATACTCGAAGCCGAATATGCAAGCTTCAAAGGCTAGGAATAAGCTCTTAAATTGGTTTGTTGCATCATCCAAAACCAAATCAGCTACGCTACCGGGGTTAGTTTCTTTCACGGCATCACAGAACCACTGCAACTCATTATAAGAATCAGCCTCCTTCCCATACATTTCTCTTAAACATTCTTCCTTACCAGCATGAGCTTGATCATAACTCACATTTAAGTTATAATCACCCTTGAGATCAGCGATGATATCGCGAGGTTTCTTGTTGGGATTCTTTCTTATTTGTTCAAATATCAAATTCTTGACAAGGGCACGTGTAACAGGAGCATCTTTAGTTTCATCCCTATAACCGGCACAACAAGTATGCTCTCCATTGTAGATTCGAAGTACAAAATTATTCTTCTCACCTGAAGTCTTTGACGACGCGTGAAATCTCCAGTCGCAACCATCTGTTTTATAAAGACACTCCACCGTATATCTCGTCTCACTACTTTTCACAACGTGAATCTTTCGACCAAAAACGTGATTATACTTTTCTACTACAAGGCGAGCTTCATCACGTCCACCCCTGAACTCTTGGCCAACCCCAGTTATAGCAAATTTCCACTCATCTGACTTGCTAGCTTTCTTAGACTCTACCAATCCATTGTAGGCACGGTTATCAGATGAAGAACCACGACTAATAGCTCTTTCAGCAGGTCTGCCACGAGAGATGACAGCTTTAGCAGGTACAACAGGTCTCATACCACAAGCATTAGCAGGTACAGCAGGTCTCATACCACAAGCATTAGCAGGTACATCAGGAAAGCTTTTAGTAGATACTGTTGTGGCACAAGAGGCCAGAGCATTACTGGAAACCGTCAATTCTAGTGGATCTTCCGATAAAAGCAAATGCATCACTGGTGTTTCTTTAACAACAGGCAGCATACGACAAGCATTAGCAGGTACATCAGGTAAGCCTTTAGTAGATATTGCAGTGTCACAAGAGGCCAGAGCGTTATTGGGAACCATTAACTCTAGTGGATCTTCCGATAAAAGCAAATGCATCATCGGTGTTTCTTTAACAACTTGAAGATTGAGAATCAAACAATTATGTTCTTTGCACAAAACACAATGAAACCATCGATTGAAGCTTCTTATTTGTATCAACTACCATACTCTTTCCATCACCTCCATCACATATAAACTCAATTGAACCTGGTGATAAATGCTTCCATCTAGAACAAACATTAGATTTAAAGCATTCAACAGTTGAATCCTTATTAAGCTTGCAAGCATGTGAATCAGTAGAGTGGATTACTACACAAGTGATTTCGAAATCCATCTGAAATCAACATAATTCAATAAGAAAATTGAAGAGCAACAACATACAAAAATTGAACAATTGAGAATAAGATTGTCACTGCATATATAGTTAACAATTGAAACCAACTTAATTTGGTATACAAACCAGGATATGTTTAGATTCAGAAAACCTAGATTCATAAAACTACGAACAAAAACGACGCCAAATCATAATTTGGTATTAGAAACAAAATTCAAACATCATGATGAGATGAATAAGATCATACACTAGAAATCAAAACGAATCAACGAGTAGATCAAACTTAGAATCAAAATTAAAATCAAACAGCATATCCTGGTTTAATCAAAATCAAAATATAAAACCTAGAAATCAAACTTACTTTAGTGTATGTGAGGAGCTCGTGTTTTAATTCGATCCCTAACTACAACGACGATGATCTAAAATCTTTAAAAATCTCTTCAATGGATTGGAGCTCGTCTTCTTCTTCTCCCCTGTGACCGAAGAAACAAGATGCGTTTTTAACGAGCTTTCAAAAAATTTCCGGCATAAATACAGTTTCTCTTCAGGGGCATATTAGTAACTCAGCAACTAGATATTTGTTTCAAACCTGGGCAGAATGGACACGATGGCTATATGAACCATAAATTTGAAACTATGCCTATTTGAAAGGTTGGCATAGTTTGCTTGTCTATATGACCCAGGAATTCAAATCTAGGGCCTATTTAACCAAAAGACTGAGTATTTTTCTTTGACGCAGGTTTTTCCACATGTTGCATATGATTTTTCTTTATCTACTCCTGTCTCTAATTCTGCCCATTTGGTTGTATCTTAGCAACCTCAGTCCTCACAGCTTCATGACGCCGTTTGCATTCTGTCAAACTGTGTCCAATATGCAAAAAAAATAAAAAACTAATAATAACGCAATTTTCCAACCTAACACTTCCAGATCTTTTCGTTCTGCGCAAAAAAAAAAATAGTAATAATAATAATAATCTTTCGCATGTAAAGTAGGCCATGAACGCAAAGTTATCCCTCTACCTAAAATTCCAGCATGCAACTTCTCTCAAAAGTGACCATATGCATTGTCATCCACCTTCAATAGTGTTCCTACGAACCTTACAAATTCAAATAGGGTGCTTATGCCAATATGATTAGTCGGTCAATTAAATTGTTCTTTACATTCATCGAAACCCCTGAGATATTCATTTTTATACATCTTGATTGATAAAGTATTATTCTCAATAATAGGTTTTGGCAATTGAGAAATAAAATTCCTCGATTTTTTTTTCCAGAAATCATCTCTACATAAGGCCCTGGCTATACGTTCAGTTTTTTCGATATACAATTTTGAGAAAATGGGTCATTTGTCCAAAAAAATTTAAAACACGGTTCAAATGGACAAGTAAAAAAAAGTACGGGTGACATAGCCAAAAAAAAATAGCAAGGATGAAACTGGATTCATCCTGGCTTATACTTAAAAAATAACAAGGATGGCTTGGATGCATCATGTGTAAAATAAAAATAAGAAAAAAATATTTGAAAATGGACAAGATGAAACTGGTTACATCCTGCCTATTTTTAAATTTTTGTCCATTTAAACGGTATCTTTTTAATTTTTGGCTATTTAAACAGTATCAAAACCTAAGTGTCTTTTTCACCCGGAAATTGTTGATTTTGGTCTTTTAAAAAATAAATAACCACTCAAAAAAATTTAAGACACCGTTACGAGGTATATATGTATATATACACACAGAACGCACCAAATGTTGCACGGGTATAGGAATACAAGAAATGTTGACATTTACCGCTGACGCACTATACCGTGCCATACACTATCTCCAGCGGAATCAAGGTTCCGAAGTATCCATTGATAAGACAGTTCAGAATATGAGCAGTGCACAAATTCTAAAAGCATGGGAGGAGGCAAGGTAAGGACCAAGGACCAAATTCTCATGATTGCTAATACGGGGTGCCGAATTTCTTGGAGTGCAGGGCCGTCTCTGAAGTTTCGATGGCCTTGTGCAAAAGAGATCGGAACGCCTTTCTATCCAACAAAAAAATTCACACATAAATAAAATCAACTTAGCATTCAAACGAAGTAATTTATGCCGCACAACTTAAGAAAAACGTATAGTAAAAAGTATTAGGAAGTTAGGAACTTTCCATCAAAAATGAAAACAAACACATAACTACTTGGGACTAAACTACATTGATTAACAAATTGAAACAGAAATAAAATTTGAGGACTAAACTACATCAAAAAACAGACTGAAGCAAATAGCCATCAGCCAAATACTATTTCACTTTAAAACTTGCGATGTTGTTTCCCAGCTCTAGGTAGTTCTTGACATACCTGCATTAAAGGAAGAAAAGAGATCAAACAAGGAAACTAAAACGAAAAATGTTGTTGTCGACAAGTAAACTATAGTAGAACGTAGTAGTAGAAATGCACGGTGTAAGCGAAACTCAAATTACTAAGCAATGCGCTAAACATTATAAAGACCTGAATGTATTATGCACAGTGTAAGCAAAATTGTACAACTATAATAATAAACTGGTGGTGTAGGGGACATATACATATAAACAAATGTGAAAATTACTGACCCAAATGTATCATGTAGTGAAAAATTGAAATGATATTGCTTACAGAGAAGAACATGTAGTATTAAATACCGACCTCTTATTAATGGTATGTCCATCATCATTTAAACTTCGCTCGCCGTGCGTTTTTGCTAGCAAACTTATTTTCTCTTGTCTCTCCGTCCGGTGTCAATTTTATTTTAAGATGTCTGTTGATTGCCTTCTAGGTTTTCGTTAGATTTAAGAAAAGTTAAATTATCCAAATGGGCTATTTTTAGTTCGATTCCAACCAAAAAAGATAGTGAATCAGTTGATCCCAATACTGAACATCGCATAAAAATACGCCTTCACAAATGGTACGCCTTGTGCGGGAGCACACCTAGCTCCCCTTCAGAACCGGCCATGTTGGGGTGTACTGTTAGAATACGGGCATCCAACTCAAAACCAATTGGCAATGAGTGGAGAGGCCCTAAGAGCAACTGCAGTGGTGCGACCATAACCAAAGAGCAAAGAGCAAAAAAAAAAACTAAAATTTGGGTTTAGTCAGTGTCATGTTAGAAACGCAGGTGGAGGGAGACTAAAATTTGGACTAAAGACGCAACTTTGAGTTACGCCCAGACTTGCGCAATTCAAATCTCGTCCCATTTTTTTTTTTTTTTTTTTTTATTATTGTTGGGGCCAATTTTTTTTTTTTTTTTATTATTGTTGGCGCAACTCAAAGTTGCCTTAATTTTTTTTTTTATTATTATTGTTGGGCGCAACTCAAAGTTGCGCCCATTTGTTTTTTTTTTTTTAATTGTTGGGGCGCAACTTTGAGTTACGACCCCATCAGCGCATTTAACTTCAATTTACGCCCTTCGAGACTAAAGACCAGGACTAAAGACTAAATATGGTAGAAGGGTTTTGGTTATAGTCCGGTCTTTGGTCTTTACTCCGTCTCCACTGCGTCTGTTTTTTACCAAAAAATTTGGTTATACTCCACGACTGTGGATGCTCTAAGGGATTATAAACCGCAGGATCTTAGATGCCCAGACAATGTGGGACTAATAATCTCAACACGCCCCCTCACGTGTAGCCTCGTTGGGTCTAACACGTGGACAATTAAATCGGGTGACGCGGAGTAAAGGCGCGGTCAAATGACTAAAACCGCAAATATACTGCTCGATATCATGTTAGAATACGGGCATCCAACTCAAAACCAATTGGCAATGAGTGGAGAGGCCCTAAGGGATTATAAACTGCAGGATCTTAGATGCCCAGACAATGTGGGACTAATAATCTCAACATGTACCAATATGCATATAGGACAAGAAAATAATTGCCTTTGGGTTGGTACACCCCCAAATAAATTGGTACCCCATTAGCAGCCTTGCAAATGAAATGAAAATGCAGGTAAATCATTTGTACCTTCTTTTTTGCTTTACGTGTCCGAGACTCCGAGTGGTTAAGCATGTGCTGATCCTGAATTTAACATGGACGTACTTAAACTGTCTAATGTATGGGTTGTGCCCTGATTCTTGTCCAAATCATACTAATGTCTCCCACTCACATGTCAAATAAGTTCGTACATTAAAAAATTGAAGACTCCAGATTTAATAACCGAGGCGTGTTCTCGAAATCCGATGCTCCATCACTTGCCGGGGGAAAAGAAGCCAAATGATAAACAATCGAAATCAACAGATAATAGACAGAAAATCAAAAAAGAAAACAGCAAATCCATTAAAAAGTAAAAACCTTGATAGGTTAGTGGTACGATTTTATTATTAATTAGTAGAGAGATAATTTACAGGTAAACAAAAAAAGTGATTAAAGGTGCTTTTCTTCGTTTTGGAACATGATTAAAGACACCTGACCTGACTCGCTAGCCTACTTCAACGAAAGTAGATTTTTCATGGCATTCAAGGGGCCTGTATGCCTGTATGGACATGCCGTGGAAAGGTCAACTTCTTTTTTCGTTGTCAAGAGCTAACTACGTGTGGCCGGTCGCATACAGTACAACAACTGCGTCAAAATCCAACTGCTCAGACGAAAATAAGAATATTGTTCTGAATTTGGTTGTTAATACCCAATCTTGGTATTTTAGAGGTTATCTTCCAAAGATATCAATCTCCCATTAATAATTGTCGAATTGTTAATTAGGAAATAAAAAAAATGAAAATTAAATAGGAAAAGGTTACATTAATTGTTGATTAGTAACCAAACTCAGATAACATTATACAAATGGCACTCAAACTTCAGCAGGAGTTTACTAGGCAAAGGAGATCCTGCTTCTTGTTTACCTGGTATGTTATCATCCATAAACCCCATAAAAAAAAACCCAAAAGATCAACAACATCTCTCTCCGTAGGTTGGGTCAATTTTAACCTAGATTGGATTAGATTAAGATCTATACAGATGGGGCGATTAGGGGACTCCCGGAAGTTGCAGGCGCATGCTTCATTTGCAGAGATTCGCCGACAAGAAACCTTTAGGCATAACCACTACGCTCCTGGTTTGAGAGTCATCACTTTCGAAGTTCTCGAGTTTAATATGAGCATCATCACACTCTTTTGCTCTGAGAGTCATCTCTTTCTCAAGAAGAATCTTTATCAGATGGTGGAATTTTACTTCGATCAACATTTTATTTCTGATTTAATTGGGTCTCTACGCGTATTTAATTTTTTTTTTTCCATATCCACCTCTTTTTCCTTTAGAATATTTAAATATAGTTTTCATTACTCGTAATCTTATTCTCGATGTTCTTAACCATAAGCTAATTGATTTATAGTTATTAATGAAAGTTAAGAACTTTTATCAAAAATAATAATTAAAATATAGCTTTTGATATTTCATCGTAGCGACATTGGCAGAATTCAGGTTGTTAGGATAGGGGAGGCAAACACAAGTCTTTTCTGTAAGCTGAAGCATATTACTATCAAGAGATTTGACGCCTAACATAAATAACCTGAAATGTGATGTCAAATTCAAACATAGAGTTAAAGTAAATATCTAATAAAAACATAGAGTAATTCGAAGAAAAAAATATTTTAGTTAGTGAACAACCGACAAATTAGTAAAAGTTTAGAAAAAGAGTAATTCGACATGTATCTAATTAACAAATATATTTAATTAGGTTTCAAAATCTTGTTAGGCTGAATTCCACATATAAGAACTTATGAACCTGGAAGTTTGATATAATAATTTTTAAAGTTGGTCTAAAATGCAGTTGATTTAAGAGTAATTACTGAAATTAAATTTTGCTAGTCAAATTGCTTTATCATGTTATATTATTTTATTTTTGATGACCAAAACTAAAACAACATAAGCTTGATTAAACTTGGATTAATATACAACATCTTTAAGATTGTATCATCAATCCATTTAACAACCCTATGCATTTTCATACCAATTCATTTTACTAAATAAGAAAAATGTAATAGTTGTTATCTAGTTTATTTGATAAAAAATTCTTACATGTTATTAATTTTATCTTGAAAAATAACTTTTTGATCCACCCTGGTTTCTTCCTACAAACATACAAAATGAGGGAGGCCGTAAAATGATCAGTAGAAAAATTCCTACAAAATTATTTAATTTTTTCTTCAATTTTACTTGATTGACAAAACTCGCCTGATTTTCGTAAAAAATAATAATAATAAACTGTATTTGTGATAAAATAATAATAATAATATTAGTAAACTTTAACCAGCTTTTGTCTGCCAAATTAAAGACATAAAGAACACTCTTAAAAGAATTTCGTATTGCATTTATTTTATTTAAATGGAGAAATACAACAATTGTACATTCATAATATGAAGTTTATGACCCTAATTACAAGGGAAGCAATTAATTAAAATTCATAACAAAATAGGTTACAACTTTTATATCCGTCAGATGTCTTTAGCTGGGATGAGATTGGGATGGTCGGATGCAACTTTTGTCTCTCAAAATGTTATCCATCCGTCCAAGCTCAAAAACCCATTCAGTTTTGTATTATAGATTCAAACAAGGAGATTTTAACTCATAATCTCCTTCTATCCCCCTAGGTCAGCTAAAGTCTTTGGAAGAGAAATGCCTCTGATTGGCCTTGGTTGGTGAATAAAATCATAAATGTACATATAATTACTTTGATGGGTGAACTTGTTAGCTGCTTATCTCCGGCTTGTACTTCAACATTAGTGTGTTGCATTTCCTTGGCCCATCCGGAAGCTAAGTCCACCTATCCTATTGTTCCCCATTCTCTATTGTATCCTGGATGTCCTATATCCCCAACATCGTTTCCTGCAGAATCAATAGCAGTTATTTCCCCAACTTTAATTATATGTATACATGATTGGAGTTAAACATTCTTGTTTTTATTTTTAAAGGGAAGGAACGTTTTTACATCATATAATTTACCTATGACTAATTGACATCCTTGCCACATGACCAGATTTAAGAGACAATTTTCTGTTTTAATTGGAAGTAAAAAGTACCTACTAAAATGTGTTTTTTTCTTATAAAATCTAGCTCATAATAATCTGCCAAACTATGAACATGTTAAGAAAGAGAGGTATTGATGTGCCATTAAACGGATTTTTCTGTTCAAGTAGTGAGAATGTTAGTCATATATTTCTACATTGTGATTTTTTTAGTTAAAGCTTAATTAAGATCACTTTAAAGAAAAGTTGCACCGGAATTTTACAATGCTACAAAACTTCGAATTCTGGAATCATCCATAGCTCCAGAGCACCAAAATCAAATTTGGAATGTGATTTTCTATGGCTATATGCTGAAGTGTATGGCTTGGGGGGAATGCAATCGCATTCAGCAACAAGCAAAGTTCAGATATAACAGTTCAGAAGAATGTTAAAGATCTTTTGGTTACTTGGTGTTTAGTTTTCAAGCAATTCGAGATTCTAAGTTTTCATAATGTCATAGAAATTGACCTAATTATTTTGATCTTCATTAAGTAAGATGGGAGTCTATTACCATTTTTCTCTTTTCTCTTTGTTTTGTTTTTTTTCACTTTTTGATCAACATCTTCTTTGCTAATTAAAAAATAATAAAATAATAATAAAAGAACTGCAACACTTCGAACATGACATGAAGTTTAGTCTAATATTGTTTTAGTAACAATAGTTGTATAACTAAATATTTAAAATTTATTTTGAAAATAAAAACTTATTACTAATTATCATATAGAGTAAGATATTTCAGTTTGTTTGGATGATTAAATCGATAACCGTTTCAATTTTATTTTTTATTCTATTTTTTTCAACCAATCACAATATGTAGATGTTTTATTATATTAATTTTTACATTAATATTTTGATTATATTTCGGGTAGTTTAGGGTGATATACATAAACAAAAAAAAGTACTATAAACTTATTTTTTGCTCAACATGCAAGTCATTTTGTACTACTTGTAGTCTTGATTATAGGTTAGCGTTCATTTGGCTGAAGGACATAGTGCAGTCAAATAAGCAGTTAAAGGCTGCATCCAAAAGTGGAGTGTTCGGCGTGAACCATATTTTTTGCTAAGCAATAAGATTTTATTATAACCAAATCAGCCAAAGAAAAACAAAAAAAATCCACTAAGAGATTATAATCAAAAAACAGAAAAGAAACAAAAAGCAATCTGCCTAGTCAGTCACCAACTGCAATGATTGTTACATTTTTAAAATACTCTAAAATATGGCTGATGAGGAGTTTCCATACTCTCCAAGAAATCTGGTTTTTCCTCATAAATTATGTATTCTCCTCTAGGCAGATTAACACCCTTCTTTGCAAGAGTGTCTGCTGAGAAATTTATTTCTCTATAGCTGTGAATGAAACATCTGTAAGGTATAATTGAGCAAATTCTCCTCCGCCTATTAACTACAAACCATGGAATCTTCCAGGTTTGAAAAGTTATTAAAACTGCTCTAGAATCAGTTCTGAAGCATATGTTCCAAGCACCTTGACTAACTACCCATTCTCCTTCCTTCAATATAGCCATTACTTCAACATAGCAATTTGAGGCCACCCCTAAACCCCCTAACATTGCAACTACAAAAGAACCCTCACTGTTTCCGCCTATGAAACCAAATCTTGATTGTCCTGGGTTCCCTCTAAATGCCCCATCACAATAACATAATATGCAGTTGTTACTTGGCAAATGAATGAATATCTTCAATACTCTAGCTTTTTTTTAACTTGTTTTGGTTTCAAACCAAAAGTCCTTATTATCTGCAAATCAAAAACTGAATTCCACATTTTGGCCTTCATTCTTAACTCACTTTCAGATGTAAACTGAAGAATCCTTTTTTTGAGTGTTCTAATATTGATGTTCTCATTATCAAATGTACACATATGAATATATTCTTCGAATTTCCTTAATTGCAGGACTCCTATTCTTTGCTAGATGTAATATTTCATCAAAAGATCTAGGAATATGAAACTTGAATTTGCCACATAGCCAGCTCCATATAATATGACTAAATTGACAATTCCATAGTAAATGATCCATATCTTCTTCAACATTCTCACAGAAAAAATATTTGGATGTAATATTGAAGTTTCCTTTTCTCATATTATCATCAGATGAGCGGATACCTCTTTATATTTTCCACACATTACTGGAAACACTTGGATGAATAGAATGATTCCACACCTGTTTTGCCCACTGCAAAACTGGAAATCTCTCTCTGATGCATTCCACTGCAGAGGCAACTGAAAAATCACCTGTGATAGCACATGTCCATATTCTTTTATCTCTATCAACCTCAACAGTTGGCAAATCATTGAGATCAATTATATATAATAATTCACTTGGAATTACCCATTCTCCGTCAGGAATCAAGTCAGAAACTTCATACCTGGAAATTGAAGCATATAAGGATTTTCTAGATATACTTCTTTATTTAAGGGCTCTATCAAAAATCCACTTGTCAGTCCACACTGAATTTCATTACCTTTACCCACTAGGAATCAAGAGTTTTCTTGTACTTCATCTGCAAACCATTTCCAAACTGGAGACTTCTTATAGTAATCTATCCATTCTCTTTTTTTATTTGTAACCTTTGCTTGAAAAATAAAGGCGTTGCACCCTTTCCATTTTGAATTGTAGGAAATACCATTAGGTCCTAGGAATAATATATTAGAGAGAGTCTAGTCCATTTGACCCAGTCAAATGTCTGTTTGGTCCTATTTGGTAATATAAATTATAGTTTGGTCCTAAAAATTATTGTTTGGTCCTAGGCTGATGTCATGGATGATGTAAATGTCACCTTGTAGTGGCAGAAATTCTCTTTTGGATAAGGACCATATATATAGTCAAAAGGTAAGAGAGAATAATCATTTCTTAGATCTACTTTCTCTCTCCTCTAGATTTTTCTCCTTTTCTCTTCCTGCTCCAACGATTTCTAGGGTTTTCTTTTTTTCTGCTGCTGCAATTATGATGAAGACGAGAAGAATAACGATGAAGACGATGAAGTTCATCAAAAAAATGACCAAAATCTGTTGCTGCTGCTGTTGACGATGAAGAAGATGAAGATCTGTTGTTTGTTGCTGCTGTTGGCGATGAAGACGACGATGAACCTGATCTATTTGATGATGACGGCGACGATCTATTTTGAAGACGACGACGACAATGAAGATGAACCCGATCTGTTTTGATGAAGACGATGGAAGATGATGTTTGTTCTTTGGTGTTTTTGAAAGGCGACGATGTTGTTCTTCTTTGTTGAAGACGTCGAAGAAGATGAAGATGATGTTGTTGATGTTTTTATATGGACTTCATTCCAGAAATGAAGTCTGTTTTTTTTTAGGTTTTTATATGGACTTCATTTCTGGAATGAAGTCTGTTTTTTTAGGTTTTTATATGGACTTCATTTCTGGAATGAAGTCTGTTTTTTTTAGGTTTTTATATGGACTTCATTTTTGTTTTTTTAGGTTTTTATATGGACTTCATTTCTGGAATGAATTGCTACAAGAAAATAAGTAAAAATTAACACGGAAGGGTATTTTTGTCAGTTTAATATTTTTAAATAATTATGGACCAAACAGTAAAGGCGTTTGACCAAAGGACCAAACATACATGAGCCCACCTAGACCAAACGATATTTTTCCCTTTTGAATTTTCCAGAATAATTTCATGAGTAAAGCTTTATTTATAATTTCTAATCTTATCAATCCCAAACCACCTTCTTTTATCGGAGAGCAAACTTTCTTCCACCTCAATGTGACTACCTTCTTTTTTGCTGGATCACCTGACCAAAGAAAATTTGTTATGATTCTCTCACGCTCATTAAGAAATTTCTTTGGCCATTTGTATATTGATATGTTAAATACTGGTAAGATGCAGATGACAAACTTGATAAGGATTAATCTCTCTTGAAATGATAATAATCTTCATTTCTATCATGTTAGTCTTTCCTGCATCAGTTAAACAAATCCCCAAACATGATATGACATTATACATACTGGGATGAGAGACACCCAAATACCTGCCTGGAAAAGTCGCAAGAGGGATACCACATTTTTCAGAATGCATGTTTCTTCTTTTTTCACCGTGCCACGAATAAAACATTTACTCTTTTCCAGGCTAATTATTTGACCAGATGAAGCTTGATATTCCTTAAGTAGAGTCATCAACTTTCTTACATTTCTTCTTTCACCATTACAAAATATAAATATGTCATCTGCAAAAAAAAAATAGGATGGTTGAACACCATTCCTATTCACCATTGGCGTGAACCCAATTACGGAATTACGCAATATGGCAACCACACGAAATATGGCAACTACACGAAATTTCAACTACCTTCTCATTGGATACCGAAGGAGAACTGAAAATTCATAGTTTACTGAAAATTTACCTTAGTTTAAATAATATTGTAAGTTTTTTGAGTATCATTTTTATTTTCGGACTTATCGTGTTGCACTCTTTCCTTCGCCAAGATTTATCCTTATGGGGTTTCCTTGTCAATATTTTAATGAGGTAACACATGCGTGTCAAACACCGGCTCTCTTTAGGGACTTTTGTGCTTTCTATCTTTACTTTTATTTGTTTTTCCTGTTCCTTTTAATTGTCGGGAAACCGAGGTTACGTTCATCTCGAACCGGCATGCTTCCATAGAAGTCAATTCCGTGATACATCCTACTTTAGATAACTAGCTCGACTCCTTTTACTTACATCTTTAGATTAGCATGATCGGATAATACTAGCACGAATATATAATCAATACGATAATAAAAATCACAAACGACACAAAGATTACGTGGTTCACCTTTGTAGGCTACATCCACGGCCAAAACCACCCCGAGAATCTTCATTATCATAACAAGTTATTACATCGACACACATATAATCAACTAGTTATGTAACCCACTAGCGCTAAACGTTAGAAACAACAAGACATATTACAAAGAGTTACCTCTTCCTTTGTTCTTCTTCTTCCATAAACCTCTACCGCCATGGTTGATTCGACTTTAGACAAGAACATGAAGAACATCATGAATTCTAGATTCCCACATATGAACCCTATAAACCCTAGATTTCTCCCATACCCGTTCTCACTACAAGTCACTATTCTCATATTGATTTTTTGCCCCATCACAAACCATTGTAGGACACAACCGAGCTTTATTTATTACCTAAAAACACAAAATTAATTAATACAAATATTTATGACCCAATCACTCTCATAAAGAGAGAGGATTCTACTAGAGAATTAACCAAGAGAATTGATTTTTACTCACAATATATAAGTCCTCTTATATAGTAGACAAATCCTTGCTCCCCAAGTCTTCCAGAACTTCTAAGAATGGTCTTCCACCTTAATTAGGAAACCCTGAACTAGGAAAACACTCTACCAAACCGTCATACAAGTTTCCTAATCCAAATAAACCTTGTAGACATTCCAAACCCGAAATAGCCTTTTAGCCACGGTTTTGACAGCATTAGATCACCATTTCAGCTTCAAAAACTGTCACCTAAAGTCCAATTTCAGCAATAGAGTTTTGTATACGGAACAAAACCCCAACAATCACCACCTTTTGTGACGTGAACAAAACCACCATATTCACTCCAACAAAGCATGAATGTTTACCACCTTATACAAGGCCATCCTCGCGGACATCATCACTAGAACGAATCAAAATTGTCTTGTACTTTGAGCTTGAACCACCACCTAAGCCAAATTCCTCCTTTGCACTTGCATCACCGGAATCGCTATATGTAGATCTTCTAGCATCACCACAAACAACTTCTTCATATAATTTATACAAGTTTCTGCAAGACTTGTATCAAACTACTTCGTCACCATGATCACTCATTATTCCACCTTTTGTAGGATACTTCTTCTTCGACACATGTCTAACACTTGACATTATTTGATCTAAGCCACCAAATAATTCCAGACGGACTTAACCAACTCCAAGAACCAACAATCTTGAGTCATCCTCCATGTAGAAAAAAACATGCTACAATCTTCATATGTTGTGTATGAACGATTGTCACTTAGCACCACCATGATTCAAAAATATTCTCCTGACAATATTTTGCAGTGCCAATTGATCCCACGAACGATTTTCTCTTATAAAGAAAACACCTTCAACATGAATCACAATCACATCAAGCAAAGTTGTCGAATCTTCCTTGATGTCGTCCTATTCTTTGTTCGGTCTTGATTTACTCATCATTTTCATGATCTATATCATTCTTCTAGGAACCAAAACTTTCTCTTCTTTGAAATCTCTTGTTCAAATTACCGAATCACTGCTATCTTTATTATATGTGTGTCGATGTAATAACTTGTTATGATAATGAAGATTCTCGGGGTGGTTTTGGCCGTGGATGTAGCCCACAAAGGTGAACCACGTAATCTTTATGTCGTTTGTGATTTCTATTATCGTATTGATTATATATTCGTGCTAGTATTATCCGATCATGCTAATCTAAAGATGTAAGTAAAAGGAGTCGAGCTAGTTATCTAAAGTAGGATGTTTCACGGAATTGACTTCTATGGAAGCATGCCGGTTCGAGATGAACGTAACCTCGGTTTCCCGACAAGTAAACCTCTACCACCATGGTTGATTCGACTTTAGACAAGAACATGAAGAACATCATGAATTCTAGCTTCCCACATATGAACCCTAGAAACCCTAGATTTCTCCCATACCCGTTCTCACTACAAGTCACTCTTCTCATATTGATTTTTTGCCCCATCACAAACCATTGTAGGACACAACGGTTATGACCCAATCACTCTCATAAAGAGAGAGGATTCTACTAGAGAATTAACCAAGAGAATTGATTTTTACTCACAATATAAGTCTTCTTATATAGTAGACAAATCCTTACTCCCCAAGTCTTCCAGAACTTCTAAGAATGGTCTTCCACCTTAATTAGGAAACCCTGAACTAGGAAAACACTCTACCAAACCGTCATACAAGTTTCCTAATCCAAATAAACCTTGTAGACATTCCAAACCCGAAATAGCCTTTTAGCCACAGTTTTGACAGCATTAGATCACCATTTCAGCTTCAAAAACTGTCACCTAAAGTCCAATTTCAGCAATAGAGTTTTGTATACGGAACAAAACCCCAACAGTAATAACTTCTGAATATTAATTAAATTTTCTTATAAAAAAGTGCTTGTATTGGATACTCACATCTTACGTTACATTGGATGCGGCCTTGTACTAGACCGTACCGATACGCTATTGACCAACATTGAATGTATATTTCATTTATATAAACTAGTAAGGCCACATGTGCGATGCACATGCTTGAATTGGATTATTTTAACAACACCAAATTTGATAATAATGGAAGAAAAAATCTTAAAATAAAATTTTAATATCCTTGTTTGTACTCATTACGTAGATAATTTAAAGAGCTTTCCAAATATATTAATTTTGCAAAAATCCGATGTGTATTTTTAAAGATATCTAAGTTTTAATTTTTTTGATCTATTTTTAAAACAATAACATTCCTGTAAATATACAAATATTAACTAAAAGCTTAGTTAATGGGGGTATTATTGTCATGTGAAAAGGCTTCACCAAAAATACCTCTTTTCTTAAGATTAGTATAAGATAAGATGTTTTTAATTTCATAATATTATTTTTAAATCATTTTCTGACCGTTAGATGCGCTTTTTTATTTATTTTTGTTTGGTTGTTTATTTTTTTGTGTTTATTATTATTTCTAAAAAAAATTACAGAAAAAGAATCCCATTTTATTTATTCTTTATAGTTTCTATTTTTCTGTAATTAGATTTTCAATTACATTATCGGTAACATTTTGCATGCGTTCGGGTTCCAAACAGACCCATACAGTAGGCTTACGAATTGTTAACCAATAGGATGGCAACACGAGACGGGGCCAGAAAGGTACTGTAACAGTTGTATACACAGGATATATTAATAGGAAATTGCATCTAGGTTTCTCCACATGTCGCCACTTGCTTCTGGACTTTTCATCATCGATAAACTAGACAAGGGCACGTGTCTAGGTTCTGAAAATGTGTAAAGACTCAACGCGTGTCATAAGACACCTCGATGGCTGTGTTAGAGCACGTGTCGCGGTCTTCGTAAAGCATCAAGATTCGAGCATGTCCCTATAGGGCCCTAATACTAAATACTACTGATCTTTGTAATAATCATTCATTAACAAGTACATAAGTAAGGTTTTAACACTAAACAATGGTTTGTTTTTTACCTAAAAATGGTTAATTTTCCCCCTCTCTTTTCTACTAACTAGGGGAGTCGAGTTGATCGCGTCGCCTCGGCCTCGCCAATACAGCTTGAAACAACTCAAGCTAACTTCCGATCCCAAATTGTACACTGTCGACAACGATTATTACTCAGCACTCAGCACTCAGCAGGGTCTCCGAGGTTGGGAAAGAAAGTAAAAAATGAAACGACTTTTTGGGGACCAGCTCATTTTTGAGGGTACCCCATAGTGTCCTAGTACTAGAAAATGACAAAATTACTCCCTATTTTTTCAGAGTATTATTGCGAGAAACTAGTCGGAAGCATAAGGCATATTCCTATGCATATGCCAAAAAAATGATGTTTGCATGCGTGCCAGTGGCATGGCAAACCATTTGCTCCACTATGGGAAAATCAATAAGCGACGGACTTTCTAGCGAGCGATATTCACAATATCGCTGGGGATAATGACTTTATCGCTACCGATATTGTTAAAATCGCTCGCGTTAAATAATAACGCTGGCGATACTCTTCATAAATATGAGATTGAGAAGAAGATAATTCTTTATTATGATAATCATATTAATTAAGGTTACCATGACTCATGAATATATAGAGCTAAAAATATATTGTGATAAAGCAAAGATCATATATACTAGGAAACAATATTTATCCTTAAATAAGGATATATGTTAACACTCCCCCTCAAGTTGGTGCATAGATATCACACATGCCCAACTTGTCCGGAAAAAACCAAGTATTTTTTGCTTGACACTCCATGTGTGAGAATATCGGCAAGTTGTTCTTGGATCGAACCGGTGGCGACTCAATAATGTTGTTGTCCGGCTTCTCTTTGATGAAGAACTTTGTCAACCTCAACATGTTTAGTACGATCGTCTTTGAACAGATTATGAGCAATATCACGCGCGACTTTATTTATCACAATAAAGAATAATAGGATCCTTGAGAGGAGCCCCAAATCCTTAAGGAGAAGCCTTAACCACGAGGTTTCACAAATGCCATCTCGCCATACCTCGAGATTCAGCCTCGCACTTGATCGTGTAACAATATTTTGTTTCTTACTTCTCCAAGTAACTAAGTTACCTCCCACAAAGGTAAAGTAGCCTGTGATGAGAACGTCGCCATCGATTTCTCCGCATAATCGGAATCTGTATATGCCACAACCTTTCTATGATCTTCATTTTTAGAGAATAAAATTCCTTTTCAGAGCGAGACTTCAAATACCTCAAAATACGTAAAGCGCATTCATGTGTTGTTCACCTGGATTGTGCATGAATTGGCTAACAACACCGAGTGCATAAGCAAGATCCGGCCTTGTGTGAGATAGATACATCAATCTCCCCACAAGTCTTTGATATCTTCTTTTATCGGTAGGAACTTGATCGGGTTCAATACATGCATTTACCTTTTCTTCTAAAGGTGTATGGACGGGTTGACATGTTGACATGCCCACTTCTTTTAGCGAGATCAAGAACATATTTCCTTTGTGATAAGAAAATTCCTTCAACTGGATCGAGAAACTTCAATCCCAAGGAAGTATTTCAATGAACCAAGATCTTTCATTTGAAATTCCTTTGATAAGTATCTTTGCAAAGATTTCCTTTCCTACGGATCATTTCTGTTACCACCATATCATCTACATATATGATAAGAGCAGTAATTTTATCCTTCCTTTTCTTTATGAACAAAGTATGATCAATTACTCGACGATATCCAAAGTTTCTCATAGATTTGGTGAATCTTCCAAACCAGGCCCTCGGGAGATTGTTTTAGTCCATATAATGACTTGTTTAGCTTACATACCTTCTTACCATGAGATCCGGAACTCGAAATACCAGGTGGGAGCTCCATGTAAACTTCTTGATTAATTCACCATGCAAGAAGGCATTCTTTACATCAAAGCTGCTGCAAAGGCCAATCCAAGTTTGCAAAGCAAGCGATAACAAGACTTCAAATGCAGTGTTGATTTTCGCTCTTTGGAGCAAAAGTTTCCGTATAGTCGATACTTTACAGTAAGTTTGGCTGTAACCTTTAGCAACTAATCTTGCTTTATAACGTTCAATCTCACCATTTGCCTTGTATTTAATGGTGAAAATCCAACGACACCCCACAATTTTTCTTCCTTTTGGACAATCAACATAATCCCAAGTATCATTGAAACAGGGACCTCAATTCTTCTTCTATGGTTGCTCTCCATTTTGGATCGGCTAATGCTTCTGCACATTGTTAGGAATAAAAACAGGTAGATAGTTGATTCACGAATGCCTTATTAGCTTTAGACAAACGATGGTGAGAGACATAATGACTCATAGGGTACTTAACCTTACTAGAGATTTCGGAGTTCATATCTAGGTTTAGGAATACCTCTATTTATACGTTGTGGAAGTTGTTTCCTTGATTCTTCAAGAACATCCGTAGCAGACGATTGGTTTGGTGTTTCATCTTCTTGAGGTAACGTAGACTGGAATCTCTTCTATCATAACCTCATCTTGAATCTCGATAAAGACGATCCAATACTTGTACTTTTGTTTCTTCTCTTGAAGAACCTTGACAAAATTTTCTTGAGGTATATCATCGAATTGACAATAACAGAGACATCGATTTCCGATATATCTTCATCATAGTTAAGAGTCTGAATTTCCTTATGGTACTCCCCCGAAGTTCAGACTCACATGAAAAATACATAGTATCTTCATGAAATACAACATCCATAGTAACAAACATTCTTTTGGTTGGAGGATGATAGCAACGATATCCCTTTTAGTTGTTGCATATCCCACAAATACACACTTGAGCTCTAGGAGCCAACTTATCACGTTGATTCTTGTGCGGATGAACATAAGCTACACAACCAAACACATGAGGCGGAAGATTAGGAGCAGGTTGGAGACACAATTGCTTCACCAAGAGCTTGATGGGGTGTTTGAAACACAATGGTACTTGGATGGCACTCGATTTATAAGATATCTTTGTAGAAGTAAGTGCCTCTCCCCAATACATCAATGGCATATGTGCTTCTATTAATGAAGCACGGACCACTTCCAATAAGTGACGATTCTTTCTCTCTGCTACTCCATTCTGCTTTGAGGCATATTAGAGCAAGTAGTTTGATGAATAACTCCGTGTCCCTCTAAATAATGTTGAAGGTCGAATCCATATATTCACCACCGTTATCACTACGAAGAACTTGAATCTGTTTGTTGTACTGAGTGCTAATCATCTTATGGAACTTTTGAAACAAGTTGGTAACTTCACTTTTGCTTTTCATGAGACACACCCACGTCATTCTAGTGCAATCATCAATAAAAGTAACAAACCATTTTGAACCACCGAGAGTAGTAGTTTTAGATGGCCCCCAAACATCGAGTGTATGATCATAAAAGGAACTGGACTCTTATTGAATGATAATGGGAAAAGAAGCACGATGGCTTTTTGCAAGTTCACATACTTCACAATGAAAACTAGAAATATCAAGTTTTGTAAACAAACTAGGAAATAATTTTTTTAAATAACCAAACGACGCATGTCCCAATCGTCGATGCCATAACAAAATTTGAGATTTTTGTCTCTCCCCCTCAGAACCATCAGCAAGAAGAGCTTGACGCAGTTTATCCGAACTACTTGACACCAAATCCAGATAATATAGCTTCCCACGCTTAACACCATAACTAATCGTTTGCTTCGTTGTGATGTCCTTAAAAACACAACTTGATCGGGCCAAAATATTACCACACAATGTAAAGTATTAGTTATTTGGGAAAGCGACAGAGATTACAGTCTAATGTAGGAACTACTAAGACAGAATCTAAGTCTAAACTTTCAGTGAGAGATATTGACCCTTCACCAGTAATTTGAGCCTGTGAGCCATTTGCAGTAGAGACTGTTTTTTGTAAGGATGGTTTAAGGGAAGAGACTTGTTTAGAATCGCATGTCATATGGTCTGTAGCACCAGAATCAACTATCCATGAATTATTCGAAACAAGTGAAGAAACATTTAAAAACTTACCATCGTTACCTGTCCTTGCTACTGAAGCAGATATTACCATGGAATCCTTTCCTTTCTTTGTTGAAGCCATTGGAGCACCAGAATTCTTCTTTGTCTCCTTCTTCCTCTCCATATGTTGATCCCACCAATCTGGATATCCAACCAACTCGAAACACATGTCAGTTGTATGTCCAGATTGATTACAATGTGTACACTTAAGTGATGACTTGTCCACCTCGGTCTTTGGGTATCTATGAAAAGACCCCTTTTGATTGTCTAGGTTTCGAGTTGCCATAGCAGTAGGTTCAACTTCTTCCGATTCTTTTGTCATCGTTGTACGTCGAACAGATTCACGACGAACAAGTGAATAACATGATTCCAATTCAGGAATAGGATCCTTTCTCAAGATTTCACCACGGATCTGCTCAAAACTTTCATCTAATCCAAAAGGAATATATGCACCCTTAGGCGCCTTGTATTGATTTTCGATAGGCTTCAACATCATTAGGATTTTCCATAACCACCTTGTCACGATGATCCAACTCTCCAAAGATTTGAGTTAGTTCTCCATAATAAGTTGAGAGAGCTCGCCATTTTGATTTGCCGAAAACGCTCGTCGGTTTTAGAGTAAACACCGCATCTCATCATCTCCATCATAAAAGGCTTTAGATAATGCATCCCAGATCTCTCTAGCGGTAGGTAACCGAATATATCTCTTCATGATTTCAGGTGACATAGACATCAACAACCATCTCTTGACCTTTTGATTATCTGTGTGCCACTTTTCATATTTTGGATCTTCCTCAGTAGGTTTTCTTGTTCTTCCCATAATAAAAGAAGTTTTTTTCTTTTCAAAGAATATGCATCTCCATGATTTGTGACCACAAGTCATAGTTTGTTTCATCAAGAACAATCCCAGGGCTTGAATGATGCACCTTGATTGAACGATAATAGAGAAGCGATTTGTTTTCCATCTCGCCCTTTTTGTTTAGATTTATTTTGGTATAATTTTGAATCACTACCCATGATTCAAGAACCCTAGCTCATAGATACCATCTTCATAAATATGAGATTGAGAAGAAGATAATTCTTTATTATGATAATCATATTAATTTCAAGTTACATGACCATGAATATATATAGCTAAAAATATATTGTGATAAAGCAAAGATCATATATACTAGGAAACAATATTTATCCTTAAATAAGGATATATGTTAACAGATACAATGGTTATCGCCCAGTAGTTATTCTGCAACGGCTATTTCCCCCTATGGTTCCTATATATACGCCCTTTTACCACTCAGATAACTCATAGCTGCTTCTACAGATATTTCACCTATATTCTCAATTTAAGTTTCATTAATCATCTCAATGTCGAGATCCAATGAAGAAAGGGATATTATTATGAATCGGTTGATTACATGACAAGAAAGGTATCGTATGAGGCTGCAACAAATTGACGAAGAGGAAGTGAGGATAATAAACTAATCGAAGTTTTGATGCTTGTACATACGGGTCAAATACCAAGAGTTCCAGAGCCCAAAGAAGTATTATCAAGAAGATATACGTATCGAGGGAGGGAAGTTTACCATCGAAGCTCATGCACGATTATTTTCTTCCCAATTGTGTGTACTACGATCGAGATTTGCAAGGTCGATTCCGCATGCCTCGTCATCCGGTGAAAAAGATTATTGAAGAGCTTTGTCGAGTGGAACCTCAATTCAATTATCGGTTTGATGCACTGAATATTAGAGGTCATAGTCCTGAACAAAAAGTTACTTCGGCTTTAAGGATTCTAGGTTATGGCACTCCAGCGGATGCGAATGATGAGTCCCTTCGTATGGGTAAAACAACTTCTTACACTTACCTTTCATTGTTCTGTGAAGTAATGATTAATTATTTTGGTCCAACATATTTACGAAAACCAACCGACGAAGATGTTAGACAAATATTAAGGGAGAATGAGGAAAGGGGATTCCCAGGAATGCTAGGTAGTCTCGATTGTATGCATTGGGTATGGCATGGATGCCCTGTTTATTGGGCTGGTCAATATAAAGGTCATTATCCAAAGCCAACAGTTATCCTTGAAGCTGCTGCTTCTTATGAGTGTTGGATATGGCACGCTTTTTTTGGTCTTCCGGGTTCACAAAATGATATTAATATTTTGCATAAGTCGCCTCTGTTTGAAGATTTGAAGTATGGAATTTCTCCATCTGTCCGTTTCATGATCAACGGCCATCAGTACACTCATGGCTATTATCTTGCGGATGGTATCTACCCAAAATGGTCCACCTTGGTTCAATGCTACCGCCAGCCTCCTGCTGGTGCATTGGGACTTTCATACCGATATTTTAATGATGCCCAAATGGCACCGAGGAAGGATGTGGAACGCGCTTTTGGAATTTTTAAGAGGAAGTTCGCTATCATTTTTGGCCCATATCGTGGGTTGAGACCTCGTGAAATGCACAAGACTATGCTCACTTGCATAATTCTTCATAACATGGTAATTCAGGAAACCAGGCGTGATTCAGATTGGATTAACTATGATGATGAAGATTTGAGGCCGGAGATTCCACGAAAGAGGCCTCCTCGCAAGGAATTATGGTCAAATGACTAACTACATTCGAAACCGTAATTTGTATGACCGGTTAAGAGATGATCGAGATTGAATCTTTGGGCAGAGCATGGAAGATGATTTTATGCATTTTTCTTAATGTTTTAGCTTCAGTTTAAGTTATGTTATGTATTGTTATTTTTCTAATTAATAAACTTCAACATTTCATTTCAAACTAATATTAATTGGAATGCATAACAACATATCAAATTAAAACTTAAACTGCTACATTAAACTAGTACATTAATCATTTAGAGGAATTATTTCATCAAACTCATCATCAGTTCCATCATCATCATCTTCATCACGGTTGTTAGTAAATCCAGCTTGCTTTTCAATCTGTGCTTGAATCCTGTCAAATTCGATTTGCCATACATGTTTTTGTTGGGCGTTCATAATTGAGGTGTTAGCTTGAAGAATGTTATGCTTGTCATAGTCAAACCCAAATTTTTCTTGAGATAGACGACTTTTCTTACTCTCCCGGTTTTGAAATTTCCTTTCAATGGATCTTTGCTTCTCGACGGTCTTTTGATGTTCCATAAACTCCGCCATGTTAAATCCTCCGGAACTCCCTCCTTCTTGAGCTAATTTTCTAGCCAGTTTTGCCCGATTCCTCCCTGGAAGTTTTCCCTTATTATTACCATCAACATAATTATTGAAAACTACGTTGGAATTTGAGCTTGTAGGGGTATCTGGTGAAGAATTTGATGGACCTTGTGAAAATGGTGAAGAATTTGGTGTTGAGGGAAAAGAATTATATGGTGACTTTTCAGGTACTATTTGATTATTTGCTAAGTAATCTGGATTATATTTGTTCAAACCCTTCAAAATATGATAACAACTTTCCAAAGCGAACTGTTTACCATGTTTTCGTTGCCAATCTGTACGAACCTCTCTTTCAAAATCAACATCAGTCTGACCACTGTCCTTGCCTTTTCTCTTGGCTTGTATTATCAATGCAACATAACCGGCTACTTCCCGGTTGATTACAATGAAGTGTTCTGACAATCCTTTTGCATCACGACCATTGATGTTCATGGTTTGTTCTTCATATTTTTGAAATATATTATCCCACATGGTGTTACCATGTTGGTGTGCACCACCGATACAATCTTGGGTAAAAAAAACATAATTACGACAAATACATTCATCTCCTATCATGTTGTATTTTGCACCACGGACTCGGTTCTTCTTACCTTTGCCTTGAGTTTCTGCTTGTGAATCCATTTTACAAGAAAATATATAATTGTAGAGGAGGTGTGATAGTTTTAGATTTGAAAAAGATTGAGAGATTAAGAAATTCTAGAGAATTTTAGAATTTCTGGTGTGAGTTGATATGAGTTTGAAATTATGTAGTTATAGAGATGGAAAATGGTAGCTGTTAGATGAAGATCTGATGAGCGATAATCATAGTATCGAGCGACATCTTGACTAACACTAGCGATTTCAAGACCAACGAGCGATTACAAGACCATCGAGCGACCGAGACTCTATCGCTCGCTGGAAACTCTGTCGTGTATGCCTATATGCCAGGAAAAACATATTGGCATATGAGTTTGGCAGTTTGGCATACCCATAGTGGGTGCATATATGCCAAATATCATGTTTTGGCATGTGCATAGGAATAGGCCTAACAAACTAAGCTCCAACAGCGTACTATTACATTAGTTGAACATGTTGTCGTGTTAGTTACCAACGAGTCTCATTAGGAATCAGCTAAGGGAGCCGAAGCGGATAGGGGGCAAGCTAAAGGCGAGT
Source organism: Papaver armeniacum (assembly GCA_023531295.1). NCBI lineage: Eukaryota > Viridiplantae > Streptophyta > Magnoliopsida > Ranunculales > Papaveraceae > Papaver > Papaver armeniacum. Next base: position 51,854 of record JAJJWW010008372.1, read on the forward strand.
TTGGTATTGCTGTGAGATTTTGAAGAACACTTTTTTGTTGTGTTGTGCTGTGCTGTTGAAATAAAGTAGTTAAACGTTTGGTAAACTATAATATACAAAGTGATGTGGAACAAATATACTTTAAATTATGTTTGGTAAATTGTCATGTTGAAGTGCTGTCGATGTGACTAATGACAAAAATGGACATGTTTTCATTTTATTTTAAATGGTTTGTTTTGGGGTAAAAACTGATTCTGCTAGAAATGGTAAATTTGGGTGTGCCGCCGAGAAACGAATCTAAACCCTAAACAAATGCACTGCACGGGGGTACTTTAGATTCGAGAGATCAATCTGTACAATTCTGGCCTAAACCAAAAAATGGTCGTTCCAGACTTGCTTCGGTCACAAAGTAAAGGAGAACGGTTGATCTTAGGGATGGAAGCGAATAAGGTGTTGAGATCAAAAAATTAGATTTTGAAGGTGTGGTTGTTTTATGACTTGTATCAGAATTTGGAACTGGCTTGCGGAATGTAAGCTATCAGTTCTTTTGTGTTTTTCTGAATACTTGTTTTGATAACACTTGTGTCTTATCCCTTGTCGAAATAAGTCGAAAACCTATTTATACAAGTCATGATTGAGCACACCCGATCTCGTAGGAAGTGGAGACAGTTAAGTAGTTGAGAAGTGGAGTCGTGTAAAAAGTGGTGACCATCATGTTTCCATCACGAGGGAAGACTGGTCAGCCTTACTCCCACTACTCATTTACTGCTCATTAACCGTCCGCCCTTTCCTGACACTTTCTCGTAATGGGCGTGTTGCACGCCGCACGCTGTAAACCGCCAGATGCATACTGATGTGACTCAATAATGTTGTATAAATTGGTAGTAAGGTTGTCGTTCACTCGGACTTGATGAGATTGATTTTAAGAATTAATAAAAGAAAATAATAAAAATACAGAATATATACAATTTATGTCACAAGACGGAGAGAGTTAATGGGATTCAGGATTCCGCCAAACTCATAACAAAAGGTTCAAATATTAATTCTTTTAACAATTATAGCTCAACAAATAAAAACATGGACTCTTATTTTTGCCAAAGTTGATTCTCAAAATATTAGTTATAAATCGTAAGCATGGGACATCAAACATTTAAGCAAGCATGACCCATCTAATAAAATAATAACTAATTTTATCAAATCATAATTCAATTTTTAATCAGTGCAAAAGTCATAAAAAGAATTAATTAAAATTACCCATGTATGAAGTTCGTCTTCCTCCGTCATCCCAGTGATGGGTTCTAGCTCATCATGTTGGAAACACGCTCAAAATCCATTTTTATTGCTCAAAAGAGGTTTACAAATGATGCACAAAAGGAGAAATGATAAAAACCGGGTTTGCAACAGTTATAGATGTTGCAAACACTGTTACAAACTACGATAGGGAATAAGTGCTTCTGTCTTGTAAGTCTGCCCCACTCCGTATTACGACCCACGGAAATGTGTCGCAGACGCTGTAGAAGAACGACTGCTTATGCTGGTCCGTTCTTCGTGTTCTTCAGAGAAGCAGCAGCAGAAAATGGCAGTCTGCAACTTCGATTTTCTTGCTCTTCTCGCGTTCCAAATCCTCCCCAAACTCTCCGTCCCCCTTCTATGCTATCTTAACATCGTATTTATACTCGAAAGGGACAAGGATAACTCCTCATTACTCCAGGAAATCTCTCCATTATTCCGCAGCAAATAAATATATATTCGGGATATATTGTTTCCTTTCTTGCCTTCCCATGCGTCTGAAGATACTCCAACATGATTATACACGCTCCAACACAACTTAGAATGAGTTTATATGTTTGTAGCACACGGAAACTTCCCAAACTCTCCGTGAATATCCCCTCGTGAACGTGTACCCTGTTTTCCTTCTCGCGGCAATTCCAGCCCAACTGGATCGAAACCAACTCCTATATCATCCCTGTCTAGCCCATATGAGAGTACCCAAACAATTCCAGCCCTTTAGTCTCCTTTAATCGCCTCCAAAATCCAAACCCTAAATCTGCCGGAGAAACCAAGCTTTTCCCGCCAATTCTGAATTTTGAAATGGAGAAGATGAAGTCCCCCTATCCTGTTCTGGGGTGCGAATAGCAGGTGCCTCCTTGGGGGTGCCCCTTAGCAAATGGGTTACCCCTTATCCAAAGACGAGAGTCCGAATATCAAATGTCCTCCGGGGGTGTTCCGAGCAACTTTTCGAGCCGAATTTTCCAAAAATATTTATTTCCAAAAATACCTAAAAATACATAAAAACACAATATTAGTACAAAAATCGAGTTCCAACAATACCAACACTGAGGACAATTCAGACACAAAAAATGTGTCTATCAAATACCCCCAAACTTATTATTTGCTAGTCCTCGAGCAAATTTATTCTAAAAAATAAAAATCATTTGAACCCCTAGGTGGCCCTAGTGGCGGAGTGTTGTCTCCGGAGGGTTTACCAGAGGTGTACCCACAAAACCTTTACTCCAGTCCCTAGCTATCTACACAGAACCTTGGAAGGCACTAAAGAATCTCCTTGGTTGGCATACAATATTGACTCTAGGAGGAAGTACCCTGATGCGAAATTCCAATTGCTGTACACGAGTTTGTACTCAAGCATACTAAAATTCATATAAAGTGACAGAGCTCTACTCAGATAGTCGCACTATGGACATCAATACCCGGAGTCAAAACTAATCACATGGATAGATCAAGAAGATGGATATAGAGAAAAACATAGATGGTTTTGATGTTTACTAAGTGACAGGTGTTTCCCATATCTGTCTGAAGGCCTCCGCCAAAATGAACCTATCCTAATGGATTGAGATACTAGTCTGACTAATATCAACACACTGGCATATACAAGGGAACCAGTGGTCGATAATCCTAACTCTAGGTCAACACAACTGGCATATACAAGGGTTCCAGTGGTCGACTTTATTGAATTTATTCCGGTTGGTCAGATGGTCTGGTCTCACTTTCTTTTTCTTTTTCTTTTCTTTATATATATTTTTTTTATTTTTTTTTTTTTTTTTTTTTTTTTTTTTTTTTTTTTTTTTTTTTTTTTTTTTTTTTTTTTTTTTTCACCTTTTTTTTTTTTTTTTTTTTGGCATCTCAATCACTCTAATTCACCCTAGCATTGGTAACAACTTGAATCGTGGGACCCACCTAATCACTTAGAGAAACATAGTTTAAAAACAAAATAAAATAAAAACAGAAGTGAAAAGGACTCAACGAGATTGGTGAAACTATCATGTTATTTCTAACACCTGAGCTCTGTGCTTTTATGAATAGACTCTTTAGATGTTGCCATCTAATCCAGTTGGTTCCTCAACTCCTACAACCAAAATGCTTCCATCCACTTAGATTGGTTAGTGCCATCCTTAATAAGCATAAATTTCTAGGCTCGGGAGTTTATTTATTGCAACTAACAAAAAGTTTCTCCCATACCCCAAACTTAAATCTAACATTGTCCTCAATGTTCTAAAGATGAAATTAAAAACATGAACAAGGAGAAAGCTGTTACCATTTGAAGCAAAAGAGTTAAGGAAAAATATTACCATGTTGCAAGAGCATGGGTTACCTCCCAAGAAGTGCTAAGTTTAAAGTCTTGACCGGACATTGGAAAGGATTAGTCACCTCGAAGAATCATATAGCAACAGTCGGAATAATCGGGTCATCGGATCAAAAAGTGCTAACCACAAGAAGAGGAAAGCGCAATGCACCAGGAAGATATCCAACACACCCTTATATATTGTTTTGTTTAAGACAACTACATCTAGTTGTGGTTCGGGTTCAGGCTCTATAAAAGGATCTAGATAACATATTTTCATGGGTTGGATTTCCTCAAAAGTTGAATCCGAATGTTTAGGTTCTAGAGTCTGGAAAAACTCAAATAAAAGCTTAGAAGCACATAATAATAACCTAAATAATTGCGGATCCTCGAAGTCAATCGGACTTGACTCATACAATTGACCCACGGTAGTGGTCATTCTTAAGCAAATGTGTCGACCTAATCTGCTAAAGTAATTAGGTTTAGTCTCAAAACTTAATAATTGACACATCTTATACGTTCCCACAATTGGAAGGAAGGTTTTTGGTGGGAGAACAAAGTCAATCGTGGTATCATAGCCCAGGTTAACCACATCAACCGAGAGGATGGGTTTCTAACAACTGAACTTCTTTATGGACACAACTAGGTTCAGGAAAAAAGTGTATGAAGATATTCTTTTAAAATGGTTGAGGCACATATGTCAAGTCCCAAGTGAGGGACCCTTCTAAGAGTTAAGGCACATGGAGAATGATAATCACCCACAAACTTAGAGTTTTTAGGTGTCTCTAGAAAGACTAGTCACAACTTCCTAATTTCAAGGTCATCCGATTCCGAAAATGGTCAATTGATTCTTCTAAGTCGGGTACATCCTCACTCATCTCTACGAGTTCATTTTCTTTTTCTAAGTCTATTGTTTCTAAATCGCTAGACTCAAAATATACTCGTTCCTCTAAACCATTATTGACTTCGTAAATAAGGAAATACTACCTCGTCTAAAACGGGGTTATCTCTAGTCAAATCCTCATCCTTTTGAATAGGTGAATAATTGTTAAAATTATTTGGATTTGAACTAGAGATATTATCATCATTAAGCTCAATTGGAGTAACAAATTCGATCACTGTGCTCTACCGATTTCAAATTCTTCATCAACACTATCCTCATCATAATCATAACATGAAAATGGTTGAACCTCATCTAAATTAGTGTTACCAAATCTAACCTCGTCATCTTGATTATAAATATCCTCATTTTCATGGGTATTATTGGAAACATTTGTATTGGGAATTAAGATTATTTCGAGCAAGTTTTTCGACAATCCTATTTGTACTTTCGAGTAAATTGCTTAAGAGTCTCTTCTAAAGATATCCTAGTTGACTTGCTCTAGGGACTCATCTGGAATATTTAAGGTTTCCTTCACAAATAAGGAATGACTCTTGAAAGCCTCTTCTAGAGAAATAGATGAATTGTTTTGCTCATAAGACCGATGCACGTGTGGATAGTAATTGGGCTCACCATGGTGTGACCCATAACCTTCAAAAGGTTGGTGTTCCCAATCACTATTCACATTATGGTCATAGTAGCAATGTCCATATTGTTCAGTTGGATATCCGTTGTATTGGCTATACCGATTTGACATCCTAACCGCAAGGGAATTCTACACAAACACAAACAAGGTGACTCGACCACAACAAACCTCGATTTCTAGCAAACAAAAAGCATGATGGCTCCACTTAGATTGTTTCTAGACCAACTTCTAATCCTTCGAAAGGGAATTCGTTACAATTTAAGCAAACCCCTCTGGAATCAATCCGAGTCAAATTAAGTTGAATCAAGGCGAGGAAAGCTCAGTGGAGCTTTGATACCCAAGGCCTTACCGCTATTACAAGGCGGCGTGTGATCACGCATTCAACTTCAGAGACCATCATGAACTTCAAAGTATGCTAAAAGAGTAACCAATATTTTTCGAACGACTTTCCTATTAAGCTCGTTACCCTATCGGTCTCGTTCTAGTCAGTATTTTAGGCTTAGGTTCGTGTTTGGTTTCGTTTTCCTAAGGCGGGCAAGAAGAGAACGGTGATGAAATCCGAACCCTTATCTTGTATGGCCAGTCCTTGCCCTTTACTAGGAAATTAAAAACAGCCTTTTTCAATACCTCAACATATATGCATACAAAATCATCCAGTAAACCCGCTGACAGGGGATTCGCGGGTGTTTAGAATTCTTACCTCCCGTTCCCGGACGGGGATGAACCGTTGAAGTCGACTCGGGCCACGACTCCTATGTCGTGTACGAACCCAAGGGGCCGAGACGATATCGTAATCGTCGTCCTTCCCTGTGCAGTTTATATTTAAATAACCCTTCCTTAGGGTTTTAAAAAAAAATGTCCAAAAGTCCAAAAATTAAAAAGTCCAAAAATAAAAATTACAAAAATAATTACCTAATTACATTTTCTAAAAATAAAATAAAATAATTACACTATATACAAAGTTTTCTTCTTCACTTCGTTCGGATCTCTCTTTTCTTTCCTATTTTGGCTTTGCTTTTATTTTCAGCACTTTCTCTTTTTCTTTCGCTCCACTCCAAATCTGAAAGCAAACAGAAACACCAAAACGCGTAAAAAAGAACAAAAATAATAAATAAAAAAAAAAACCTAAAAACAAATCTATACACAAGTCCGCGTCGGCGGCGCCAAAAATTGATGTGACTCAATAATGTTGTAGAAAGTGGTAGTAAGGTTGTCGTTCACTCGGACTTGATGAGATTGATTTTTAAGAATTAATAAAAGAAAATAATAAAAATACGAGAATATATACAATTTATGTCACAAGACGGAGAGAGTTATGGGATTGTGGATTCCGCCAAACTCATAACAAAAGGTTCAAATATTAATTATTTTAACAATTATAGCTCAACAAATAAAAACATGGACTCTTATTTTTGCCAAAGTTGATTCTCAAAATATTAGTTATAAATCGTAAGCATGGGACATCAAACATTTAAGCAAGCATGACCCATCTAATAAAATAATAACTAATTTTATCAAATCATAATTCAATTTTTAATCAGTGCAAAAGTCATAAAAAGAATTAATTAAAATTACCCATGTATGAAGTTCGTCTTCCTCCGTCATCCCAGTGATGGGTTCTAGCTCATCATGTTGGAAACACGCTCAAAATCCATTTTTATTGCTCAAAAGAGGTTTACAAATGATGCACAAAAGGAGAAATGATAAAAACCGGGTTTGCAACGAGTTATAGATGTTGCAAACACTGTTACAAACTACGATAGGGAATAAGTGCTTGTCTTGTAAGTCTGCCCCACTCCGTATTACGACCCACGGAAATGTGTCGCAGACGCTGTAGAAGAAACGACTGCTTATGCTGGTCCGTTCTTCGTGTTCTTCGAAGAAGCGAGAGAGAAAATAAGTCTGCAACTTCGATTTTCTTGCTCTTCTCGCGTTCCAAATCCTCCCCAAACTCTCCGTCCCCCTTCTATGCTATCTTAACATCGTATTTATACTCGAAAGGGACAAGGATAACTCCTCATTACTCCAGAAATCTCTCCATTATTCCGCAAAGCAAATAAATATATATTCGGGATATATTGTTTCCTTTCTTGCCTTCCCATGCGTCCGAAGATACTCCAACATGATTATACACGCTCCAACACAACTTAGAATGAGTTTATATGTTTGTAGCACACGGAAACTTCCCAAACTCTCCGTGAATATCCCTCGTGAACGTGTACCCTGTTTTCCTTCTCGCGGCAATTCCATCCCAATTTGGATCGAAACCAACTCCTATATCATCCCTGTCTAGCCCATATGAGAGTACCCAAACAATTCCAGCCCTTTAGTCTCCTTTAATCGCCTCCAAAATCCAAACCCTAAATCTGTAGGAGAAACCAAGCTTTTCCCGCCAACTCAATTTTGAAATGGAGAAGATGAAGTCCCCTATCCTGTTCGGGGTGCGAATAGCAGTGCCTCCTTGGGGGTGCCCCTTAGCAAATGGGTTACCCCTTATCCAAAGACGAGAGTCCGAATATCAAATGTCCTCCGGGGGTGTTCCAAGCAACTTTTCGAGCCGAATTTTCCAAAAATATTTATTTCCAAAAATACCTAAAAATACATAAAAACACAATATTAGTACAAAAATCGAGTTCCAACAATACCAACATCGAGGACAATTCGGACACAAAATGTGTCTATCAGCGTGATTTGAGAAATCCGGGAACCTAAGTATGTGACACTTTGCATACCGGGCGTAGAGGTTCATGTCCGAGAATTTCCTCGGGATTGAAAGTTCGTGTACCCGTTTTGTGATCGCGAAACCCAATCTTAGTCCGGGGCATTTCCAAGTATGCGTACTTGTTTGCATACTTGAAGGTTAAAGTTCTAAAATCGTCCCGAACATGAACATAAACATGTATATAATAAGGAATGCAATCTTTGAAATATTGAGGGTGCTCCCGCACGGTCGAGCAATCAAAAATGTTAGTAGCAGGACCAAGCATTAATTAAAAATATTGATTGCTAGATCAATATAAAAGTTTTCTACATTTATTAAATTATTGTAAACTCGATCGAAACCCTAATTTCGTGAGAACCTCAATCTCAAGATGGAGAGTTGTTGTTAGAGCACGCCGTCAAACTCGCATGCTGCTATCTCAAGCATGTTTGTCAATGTTAGTGATCAAAACTATAAGTCTTGAATATTTCTAGCCTATTTATAGATGTCTCTTGACTAGGACATAGATTGTGTAGTTGAGCTTAGACTTCACGACGTTCATCATTTGAAGAAGAGGAACTACTAAGGGGAGCTTGTGGAACTTCATCGACAAAAGGTATGTGGAGACTTAAACTCATCTATCACTTGGAAAGTCTATTTCTACTTTATCTCCTATATTGAGACATAAGTCGTATTACGATATATAGTTTTCTATATACACATTTGAGATTTCGAAATGAAGTTTATCTCGCTTACATATTTCTCGGAATATGTGTTATCAAGCTTTCGCTTCGACCAAGTTCATCTTATATCATGTGAAAATTTCGAAAGTAACATCTTACATTGTTTGTGTGATACAATCATTTGGTGTTGTCTTGAATGTTTGTTATGATTATTTCAATAACTTGAAAATTGCTTTGATGCTAATAGTATGTAAAAAAACGACTATTGTCATCCTCTAAGAAAGTTTCAATGATTGAAATAAGAGTTTAGAATACTTAACCATCATTGGATGTGTCATGTTGTGCACTTTTGCACATATGTAATCCATGTCCCGGAACCATAATATATGCATCTGCTTATGCATCGTTGGTTTGAGAAACCGAGAACCTAAGTAAACATATTTGTACATGGCGCACAGGTTCATGTCCGAGAATTTCTCATAGGATTGGAAAGTTCGTGTACCCGTTTTGCGTACTGGCGAAACCCAATCTTAGTCCGGTATTTCAAGTATGCGTACATGTTTGCATACTTGAAGGTTAAAGTTCTAAAATTGTTATGAACATGAACATAAACATTTATATCATAAGGAATGAAATCTTTGAAAACCATGTCTATAATGTTCATGATTGATTCGAATGAATCAAACCGATTTTGCTTCAATTGTGTTCTTATATAATTCTATGAGAATATAACAATTGAACAACTCTTTAACTAGTTTCATTTGAGTCATTTGAACTAGTTATGGTTAATATGAATAAGGTTGATATGAGAGTAATCATATGACAAACCTAAGTTAACTATTTGTGAACCAACATAGTGTACACGTTTGGTACGGTTACATAAACCCAAATGAGGGTACATTTCATTTGTGTGTAACAAGCTAAGTTCGATCTAACGGTTGAAAGATATTAGCTTGGTTGAATCAAAGTTTTTCATCTAACGGTGAATATTGAATGCTTTGTTACCAAGGTAACTTGGATTGCAAACCTTGATTTGAAAACTATATAAAGGAAAACTCTAGCAACTGGGAAAACTAATCCCCACACCTCATGTGTGTTACTAGTTGCATAAACTGGAGTGGATTCTCCTTTAACCTTAGGTTTCTTTGAGACCCTGTAGGTTAACGAATTGAAAGACATCATTGGGATTGTGAAGCCAGACCCAACTATTTTCTTTGTAGTTGCGTGTTCTAATCTTGCCCGATTCTATCGTATTGAGTACAATTGAAATAATTGACTCGAGATTAATTTCTCCGATAGGAAAGATAAAAGTAGTCACAAACATCTCCGTCTCATCGCTTTGTGATTCCACAATATCCCTGCTTTCGCTTAGTCGATTAAGATTATTGTGAGGTGGTTGATAATATTAGGATGTTCTTCTGTGAATATAAGTCCGGTTTATCAATTGGTTCATGTTCACCTTGATTTATCAAAAGACTCTGAATAAAACTTTGGGTATTTCCGTGGGAGATGATTTATTCAATTTTTAGATTTTTTTGCGTGAGATGATTTGTTTATCAAGTCTTTGACTTTGGGTCGAGCAACTCTTGATTGGGGGTTAGATCAATTAAGGGAATCAATGCGTAGTATCCTCGCTGGGATCAGAGACGAAGGGAATACAACTGTACCTTTGAATCAGCCGCGAGATTGATTAGGTTTCAACTACAATCGGGCCCCGCCAATGGTAGTAGGCTAGAGTCCGTAGCGGCTTAATACATGCGTAGTGTCTAACTGGGACTAGGTCCCGCGGTTTTTCCGCATTTATGTTTCCTCGTTAATAAAATTTCGGTGTCTTTGTTATTTCTTTTCCGCATTATATTTTGTTATATAATTTAAATATCACAAAGTTGTTAAGATTAATCAATTAGAATATCCACCTTGGGTTGTTGATTTAAATTGATTGACACTTGAACATTGGTCTTTGGTACTGCTTCAAGTTGTTTCCATAATAATGTGCTAGATTTCCATCTCGCTTGATTTGGTGATTACTTTGCGGGAAAAGAGATATTAAACTCTTTGATATACTTTTCTCTAGATTGAGTCTCGACTGCCTAGTTGATTCTCTAGAAAGTATATTGAGTAAGTCCCGTTTCTGATTGCCGAACGAATTGTTGGGTGTGGTTGTTAAGGAATATCTACCAACCAATGGGCATGAGAGCCTTCCACCGCGTGGATGAACGTTAGAGCCAAGAGGAATGTCCATGAAAGAGGATTCCATAATTATGAAAAGATATGAATTACTATTAAAATAATAATGGAGAGCTGCAGAGGAATGTCCAGTCCGGTCATGGTAGTGCATGGGCCACCATGTACCTCACGCCATCCATTCATGAGAATCTTAGGTATTTTGTTGGATTTTAGCAATATTTTGGATTTTAAGAGTTTGATCTTGATTGAAACTCTAAATTTTGCATGAATGAGAAAGTAGGACTCTTGCTTGTAGTCCAAAATTTTATGAATATTAAAATAATGATATTTTAATATTTGTCGAGAAGCTTGACGGTCATGGACCATTTGATTTTTTTTGGTTTTTTTTTTGGAGATTCAAGCAATATCGGAGAAATATAGAAAACCAAAAGTCGTCGAACGTGGAGTTTTCAAGAGATGTGGGAGAAATAATAATAGAATAGTTGAAAGGAAAAGTTAGAGGTGTGGGATGCCACGGCCGGCTGGACGGTGGTCCCGGTCTCAGTGGCGCTTTATTCTTTCTCTTTTATTATTATTATTTTTGCTTCCTTTACCTATTTTGCATAGGTCTCCATATATCCTCGCGTAAGGCCCTTCAATATTTTATTTTTAAAATATTAAAAAATGTTTCTTTTAATATTATTGATAAAAGAAACCCAAGTAGTCGTGGGACTAGGTTTTTCGAGAGTTAAGCATTATTTAGAAAATATGGAAGCTAAGAGTTTTACTTAAACGCAGGGAATTTCAAGAGATGAGGGAAACAATTAATAAAATAAGGAATTAGAGATGCATGGGACCGGCCACGGTTGTGGCATGGTCGGTTGTCCGATGGGTCGGGTCCTAGAAACGCTCTTCCTTATTTTTATTATTATTATATTTTAATTTCTTTAGCTCTTCATACTTCCTCGCTCGTCCATATTTGAGTGCTCGTTTGTGCATATTTGGGTGCTCGCTCGTACATTATTGTTAAGTACACTCGCACTATTTTCTCGGGCTTACTAGGTGGTGGCCCAAATGCCCGAAAATGAATATTATTACTTTACCATGGAATTGCCTCGGGAAAACCAAGAATTGAAGTAATGAAATATAATGATGAAATGAAATATTTTCTAGGAATTCAATTGATGAATATTGCGACTAGAATTAATTAATTGATGAAGGAAATTTGTCTAGGAGCATTATATTAACTTATTCGAGTCGAGGTATGAGAGTAGAAGATCTTACTCTGTTCGATTGTTTATTCTGCATAGTCGTGGAACATTTAATACATCCTCAAGGTGTTATTGCTCTATACTAGTGGTCAATCCATGTAGGAGCCGTACAATCATTCTCGATTTTATACACATGTATTATATATATTCAGTGGGAACATAGCAACATCCGAAACGTTATCGCTCTATACTAACAGAAATCGCTTAGATCCGTCCAATCTTTTTTTCGATTCCATAAAGAAGTGTGTACTGACATTGTTCAGTTTAAGTTATGAAATATGCAAAATATTGAAAACTCAGATGAGAGGCTTTAATAATTACATATGCATGCTCTGAAGAGGTTATACGCTCGATCCAGAGGTTAATGTGACATGAGCTTTCATGTCTGTATCGTAAAATACGAATTTTACACATTCTCCTAAAGCGAGGCCAGAAATATACAAAACGATTTTACAATTTTAGCCTTCGTCAAAAACCCACCATCAACACCTATATAACCATATTACTCAACTCTCACTATGCATTTGTTTTAACATTAGTATAGATGTGCTACAAAAGAAGGTAGTTTGTGATGGGCCTAATTTTACCATATTTACTCAAATTCCTCGTATTAAATGTCAACATGTTAGACTCAAAGAGGTTACACGTGGGTAGGGGGTAAACTATCCTTTTCAGGGTCATCTTATGCAGTAGGTAATGCCTAGAGGCAATAATGAACAACAATATCAGATGTATCAAGTAATATATTGAAGACTAATATATAAAAAACTTATTGAAAATAACTCTTCCATAAACAACTTGACAAGGAAGAATCACGGGTTCAACAAGTTGTCCTTAACACATTAGTTCACGGTATACTCAAGAACGAACAATGTTAAACCCCAACTTGTGAAGATGTGTTCAGATAAGATTAGCCCGATATAGCTTGTATCAACACCACACAAGCTACTACTCTTAATTTAGCAACAAGGATTGAAGGGAAGTAAATAAGCAAAAAAAACAAAGCAAGAAGACGTGAAAAGAATACAGATAGTAGCCACTGAATGAGTTGAAAGAAATTTTCGGGACTAGTATATATATGAGAAAAATAAGTTTAGGCTTCAGATTTCTTGTAAGATTACTTGTCAAACAAACCAAGATAAAAACGAAAAAAATTCTTCCATAAATAAACACTAAAAAGAAATTATTTTGTAGAATACTTTTCTTAAAAATTACTCAAACATATTTTGGAAAAATAGATCTTAGTTGACACTAACACACACATTGGATAAGATGAAGAAAACTCACGAATTATTAGCAAAAAAAAAGAACTGAAGAAGCACAAAGAATGAATAACCGGCAAAAGAGAAAACAGAAATCGACGCTCTCAAAAAATTGATGATTTCCGAGTTTTGATACTAAATCGAGGAAATATGTGTAAAGAAGATAAAGAAAGTAACGAATGAAAGAGATGAATTAAAATCTCAAAGAACTCTGTCTCTTCTCAACCTTTAAAAAACAACATACTAAACTCGTTTATAAATGATGAAATAAACAACGACTTGCTAACATGCACTGACGCCACAGACAAAATAAATATTCCCTCCGTCGAAACATTAAATTTTCCTAGTCCCACTAAACAGGTCCGACTCCAAGATGTTTTTGGCATACATATTCTTGTTTATGTTATGGGTGTAATTGTATTGTAAACAAAACAAAGGGTAAAAATAGGAAGATAAAAACTGAAAATTTATAAAACACCAAGTAATTTCTTGGTCCGACAGATTTCGCCTTCTCCGCCTATACATATACGAGGGACAGTAAGGGCACAATCCTACACCGAAAGAGAAACCATTAGAAAAGGGACACCACATCAAAGATAGTGTGAGCAGAGTGTAAGACTTTTATGTGTTATTAGCGGAGACATGTCTGTTGCACGCTAATGAAGAATTTCATTAAACAAAGTAGTGGAACATCACCTTCCTATGACAAAAATAATGACAAATGACAAATAAATAATATAATATGTATTAAACAAAGTCTAACTTGATTTTTTCTTTTTTTTCTTTTTGGAAATAGAATATTACTGGCAGAATCCGTTAATCCGCGGATTCAGTCTCATTTGAGACAAACTTAAGCTGAGTTGTCCTTCCGATGACCGGATCTATTAGACTAATATCAACTAAAGCTGATACAGAGTTGGTTTTATTTAGATTACACGTATCGTAAGTTTTGACAGTGTCAAAAGTTTGTAGGAACTAAAAACATAGGTGCATAATCCTTCCATAAAAACTGCACTAGCTAAATTTCTTCCTTTCTTTGCAAATAAGTCTAAACAAAGTCCAACTTGTTCGATTTTCATTAATTGCACCCGAATACGCACCTTTAAAACTAATAATCAATCTCCCTACGATGATCCAAGTCTCCACATAAGATTACCAAGATGCGCACTCTAAATCTCCATCGTGTTCTTCTTGTTATACTCTTTACGCATTTCTCATGTTTTCATATCGTTGTACCAGTATCTGCAAAAGGTAAGGCAGTGAGTAGTTTAGCTCTAATTTTTACGTTTATTTTTTCTATTCAAACATAATTAGCGTATAACAGGATCAAGTCAAATTTGTTACTGTGATTGCAGTGCTTATGAGCATAGATTGTGGTTCTACATCACTGAAACCTTACACTGATAAAGATTCGCTGGTTTGGGTCGGGGACAATCAGTACGTACAAACAGGAGAAACTCGAACTGTCAACACAAAAGATCTACCACCTGGTTGGGATCCTCATGTTATGAGCACTATTAGGGAATTCAGAACTCAAAAAAGAACTGTTATTCATTGGATGTTGATAACAAAGCTGAAGACAGTACTTCGTCTGAATGGGTCCTTATTCGAGCAAGTTTCTACTATGGAAACTATGACAATAAATCAGCTCCCCCGACTTTCCACCTTCAATTCAATGGCAACAATTGGACACAAGTTGTTACATCGTTGGACCGAGTCATATATCGAGAGGTGATTTATCCGCTGAACAGTAAAAACAGTATAATCATATGTCTCGGCAAAACTCAAGTGGATCATCTTCCATTTATATCGGCTCTCGAAGTAAGAAGCTGGGATTCAGATATTTACAGTAATTACACTGATCCAAATTATCCCTTGATTTTCGGTGCAAGAGTTGCTTTTGGCATCAGCACCACCATAAGGTATTCATTTTTATTTATTTTTTTGATAAAGAAGAAGAAAACAAGTACATAGATTTTTTTCTTACAAGAGGTATATATATATATATATATATATGTTCAACATTACTATCTAGTCAATTAACAAGAGGTATATATATATATATATATGATGTAGGTTCCCGAAGATAGTTATGGTTCGAATCTGGAATCCACGTAATCCAAGAGCCCCTATGGTGAGTGTTGGAAGTAATTCAACATCCCTTTGAAGCCAACATCGACGGTAACCCTCCTGGGATTGCAACGAGGACTGCAGCAGTGAATCTGAATACTTCTGCAAACATAACACTGACTGGCGACAGAGATCCTAAATTTCCTATCCATATCAATCTATATTTTTCAGGAAGTGATGATATTAAATTCTACCAGAAACGATCGTTTAATATCATAGTTAATGGTTATCTTTTTGATCTTGGTCTTTATAGTAGTGAGCATTTTCAAAGAGTTTGGACCTGTAAGTCCAACACACGGACGTGCTCTGAGGTCCACTTTGAAAATGTATGTTGATCCACTTTTTGGTTTTGAAATTGATATTGTTCCGACAAATGATTCAACTCTTCCTCCATTAGTGAACGCCTTTGAAGATTTTTATCTTGGTGACAAATTAGTTCAAGGAACCAATTCAAATGACGGTAAATTCTCTCTTTTTATCTACAAATTCATCGAGAAAAAGCATTTTTCTTTTAATTCTAATTAGTTATTCTTTTTACACAAAATTGGTTAAAAACCAAAATCAATAATTCCCGGTGAAAAAGACATTTAGATTTTGATACCGCTTTTTAAATGGACAAAAATATAAAAATAGCCAGAATGAAACCAGTTTTATCCTGCCCATTTTTCAAATATATATATTTTTTTAATTTACATCAGGATGCATCCAGTTTCATCCTCGCTATTTTTTAAGTTTAAGTCAGTTTCATCCTTGCTATTTTTTTTGTATCCATTTCACCCATAATAATTTTTACTCATCCATTTGAACCATGTTTTAATTTTTTTTGGACAAATGACCCATTTTTCGTTTTTTTATTAGTGATTTCATTGGGGTTACTGCAAAAGAGTTTCATCCAACTTCAAGATTGGAGTGGTGATCCTTGTTTGCCTTCACCCTTTACTTGGGATTGGGTTGCTTGTGACTCTGATACCGATTCTCCTCGAGTTATAGCACTGTAAGAATAATCTTCTCTATACATCCCAACTGTTATCATACCACTGGTTTCTCGACCGAACTAGGTTTTGCAGCCTAGGAACGCTTCTTCTATACTCATATTCATATGAATGATGCCAAATTTTATAACATGGGGCTTTACAGATATCTCAGTGACCTTGGATTAACAGGAAGCCTACTGGATTTTAGGGCAATGGATGCTCTTCAAACCATGTGAGTATCAAAATATTTGCATTGCGAAAATAAATCTGTGATTGAGAGACAAAATTGTTAAAAAGGTGATAAACTGATAATTATATGATTGGCAGAGATTTGAGCAACAACAGTTTGACAAAATGAAATTCCGAGTTTCTTGGAGAATTCCTTAAACTTGATACATTGTAAGTTCAACAATTGCCTGCAACTTATATTTTTACTGTAGTACGTATGAACCCATGCTATACCTTTTATTATCTTTTTTTTCCAATATGCTTTGCAGAAATTTGGAAGGTAACAATTTTTCTGGAGAAATACCTTGTTCATTGTTGAAGAATAGCAATCTAAGGTTGGAAGTAAGTGAACTTGGTTTTTCCTTCAAATTCATTCAGTTTACTTATTATTGAAAGTCAATCAAGTATATATGTCATTAATAATTTGTTTATTTTTTTCCCTTTATTTATTTTTTTTTTTTTTTTTTTTGGTAGTGTCACGGGAATCCGAACTTGTCTCTGAGCAACAAAAACACACCAATCTGCAGAAATAATACTGAATCTAAAGATTCCTTCAGCAAGCAACAGCAAAAACTATATAGTGTCTGCACTACAAATAATTATACTTTGAAGTATAATAATCCAAATGCGTGTAAATGTAATAGATGTTCCAAGTCCAACCCCATTAGCTGCAATAAACATTTTCTAGTTTATATTCGATCTGAACTGATTAAATATACTGTAGTTAAATATTATAAGACCTACCTCAAACTCTCTACCGTACCGTCCAGTTCATTTAATCCCGATATAAGAGGTGATTTTACTTGCAGCATCTATAGTGGGATTGCAAAAACTTTTGAAGTCAATGGTATGCAGAAAAAACAATCATTAAATGAAGACTGAGTAACTAATTACCTCTTAATGGAACATCAAGAACTGATTCCGCTTTAAGTTCTTTGGCATCAGTAAGGTTATTAAGTTTCAATAAACTTTCTTCTGTGGCTCCAAACTTATCGACAATCATCTCTATAGTTCCTTTAGGAGGCACCACATGCGCATAATGAACGACATGAATCTCATCCACATCATCACAGCTACAAGGAAGAGGGATCCGCAAGGACTGCCCAACTACAATCTTACTAGGATCACTAATATTATTCACGGCAGTTTTCTTCTCAGGCGTTCTGCTGCACCCAAAACGAGAATCATCACATTTTAATCCAAAACATTTGTTCCTCCAAAGAACCTGACCATTTTGGTACCATGACTTGCACACCTGTCGGATTCTCATAACTAAGCAAGACATGTTAACATTTGGATACCATTTTTTTGCTCAATGTATGCTTTGAACTTCGAAATGTCTACCTAGCATGTTTAGCCTTTGAAATTGTATAGATCGTTGCAATTTAGCATAAGGCAAAAATTGAAACGAATCGATTAAACCCATGAAAATACTACTAAAGAAAAATCAAGAACTAATTCTACTTTGTTCAAGTGATAAAAGATGACAGATAATGACAATTCTGCTGCTAGAGGAAGGCTAGAAAGCTAAATGCTAAGTCATTAAAGCAACTGGAGCTTGTGACCAGTTACGCTCAATCCAACTGACGTAACAAAGGCCCAACCTTCTTTACCCATGAAAAGAATGAAAAGGAACTAGTTTTATCCCACATCGGTTAGAAAGTAGAAAAATATGAAGAGAACAAGCTATAAGAGAAGCTCAAAATGCAGCTTGAAATCATACTTACCTGACGGGGTCAATGGCTGATCATGAAGGGTCATGGCCTAGGTTAGTGGCTTCCATTGCACTTTGGAAGGGCGCGTCAAGATCTTTTCACGGGTAAGAGTCTACGCCATAATTTGTTCCCGGAGGGGGTACGTCCATGCTGGCCCCGCCAATCCCCGTAAAACCAAAATTATAAAGAAGTAAACTAGGGTGAGGATCAGAAAAGGTTGTATTAAATTTTCTATCGGTTAAAAGAGCAGAATGAAAACGATCCTATAAGAGAAGCCCAAAATGCAGCTTGAAATCATACCACTGACGGGCCAATGCTGATCATGAAGGGTCATGGCCTAGGGTTAGTGACTTCCATTACACTTAGGAAGGGCATTGCCCAAGATCTCCCATTGAGGAGAGTTCACGTCATAATTTTGTTTCGAGGGGAATGGGTCTTTACCCCCGCCAAATATTATAACCCCAAACTTTCACCACTGCTGAGTCTCTAGTGCATTTCCTGGAATTGGAGTATGCTGCTTGCATCTCCTCCCCTTGTCCTTGTTCTGTTCACAATCTCTCGGTGCCTATGTTTTCAGAATGACAACCCAAAAATTTCGTCCCAAAACACCTTTCCGACCGGATTATGGCTTTTGAGGTTTACCAATGTATTAGTTTGGGCACCACCATGTTGTTGCAACCGTTTGACGACTAAAGTGGAACAACAAGGATAACTAAATCTGATTCAAAGTTGGGGAAATGTGAAAGAAAAAGAGGGATTCCTTGACCAAAGAAGAACGCAAGGGACTTCGTTGTTCTTTTTGTTTCTAGTCCGATACAAATAATTTGATAGTATTTTGTAATTTGTGTTTGATTTTTGCAATTCGCTAGGAATTTTTCCGCAGAATCGGAAAGGTTCTCCTCATACGTGGATTATCTCGCCATGAACTGTCCAAGACCGTGTGCAGGCAACCAGTGAGTTCTGTAGTATTGTTGTAACAAATGGCTCTTCCAAGCACAATCAATCAAGAAATGAAATAGAAATGAAATCAAAAAGTAAATCAAGCACACACAACACAAGGAATTATAGTGTTCGATCAAGATGATCTACATCCACTTTGGAAGACAATGATAACGATTTAATTATGTATCCAACAAGATTACAAGGTATTGAATCAACCTCTCTCAAGAACCCTAGCCCCCTTTGGTGCCTCACTTTTTTCTAATGCATTAGTTTTCTTACCAACAAAAGAGAATAACTTTTCTTTTGTCTCCCGATGCCTTTAGGTTGTAAAGCTAAATGGCAACGGGTCAATGCTATGGGGGACAAGCCCAATCGACATACAAACCGTATTGCCACAGCCAACTCCAACAATCTCCACCTTGACTTGAATACCATAACCAATCATCATCATCGTCTTCGTTAAGCCCCTCAAGGGCTCTCAACACTCTGACACTCAACCAAGTCCAAGCAGTGCTTGAACTTGATATTCTGAATCAAGCCGTCAACATATCTGCAGTGGTTATCTTTTGTCAGAGGAACCTTTAGCATCGCTATCTTCCCTTCCTCAACTGCATCCTTGATAAAATGATACCTGACATCGATGTGCTTTGTTCTCTCATGATACATATGGTTCTTGGACAAGTGAATGGCACTTGATTGTCAAAACAGAGTTGCACTCTCGCTTGAACCCCG
Source organism: Papaver armeniacum (assembly GCA_023531295.1). Lineage (NCBI taxonomy): Eukaryota > Viridiplantae > Streptophyta > Magnoliopsida > Ranunculales > Papaveraceae > Papaver > Papaver armeniacum. Next base: position 71,743 of record JAJJWW010008372.1, read on the forward strand.
ATCACCAACCAAACCCATCAACCATATACCTTCCTTCCTTCTCTGCGTCATGTACTCATTCCCTAGTTGTAGACAATGCAACTGTGCTTTGCAAAACCGACTCCAACTCGATAGTACTACCACACAATGTAAAAGTATAACCTGTCAATGACCTTCTTCTATCAAGATTCACCCTCGCATACACGAATCAACATAACCTACAACATTTGTTGAATCACCATAATGTTTATCAAACACTAAACCAACATCTGTACTGCCCCCTTAGATACCTCAAAATCCACTTTTCGACAGCTTATGAGTGAGCCTCTTCCTTGGGATTTCCCATGTATCTACTTACCACACTCACAGCCAGGCGATGATCTACTGCCTGGTACAAACCATAGCATAGCATGATGCTACTAATCGCACTTGCATATGAACTCGAGACATGTATCTGCCTCCATCTGTAGCTTTGTAGGTGATTGCTTTCTAGAGAGTCTAAAATGAGCCGCTAAAGGAGTACTTACTTGTTTTGGCATCTTTCATACCAAACCGCTCCAACACCTTCTAATGTAAGCCTTCTGGACAAACAGACATGCCGTCAGTCGGTTTCTACGAATCTCCATGCCCAGTATATCTTCTTGTCTACTGCCCAAATCCTTCATCTCAAACTCACTACTCAATCTGCACTTTCAACTTTTGTATCTCTGACATGTCTTTGCAAGCAATCGACATATACATCAACATACAAAAGCAAATACACAAATGAACCATCTTGAAAGTTTCTAGTGATACACAACTATCATACTTTTACTCCTATCATAGCCATTTGCCAACATAAACGTGTCAAAACGTTTATACCACTGCCTGGGAGATTGCTTCAAACCATACAAAGATTTCTTCAAGCAAACATACATGGTCTTTGCCAGAACTTCAAACCCTTTTTTGTTGCATATAAATACGCTCTCTAAATCACCATGAAGGAAAGCTCTGCCTTAACATCTAGTTGTTCCATTTCAGATCTTTCAAAGCAACTATAGCAAGCAAAGTTCTAATAGAACTATGTTTAACAGTCAGGAGAAAATACCTCATTGTAGTCAATGCCTTCTCTTTTTGTAAACCTTGCCACAAGCCTTGCCTTGTACCTTGTTCCTTCACCATCTAGTAATTTTGTTTCTTCTTGAAAACTTCATTTGCTTCCAATAATCTTCCATTCTTCTTAAGTCTTGCAACTATCTCCAAGTGCCATTCTCCTTGTCAATATACTAATTTCTTTTCTAATTGCAGAAGTTCTCATTCTGCTGGATTCTTCACCATTGATTGCTTTTCCATAGGTTCTTGGCTCATCCCACTGGGCTTTTCACCTTAACGTCGTATAACGTAACCAACCAGATGGCTTATATCTCCAGTGGTCCATTTCCTCCTCACTCTGTCTCCTAACAAGATGAACATTGATTCCAAAGCCATCCCCGTGTGTTCTTTCACAAGATCTTGACATCACGAAATAATATTATTCAAATGGTTTTCTGAAACATCCAAGTTCCATCCGGTCACCAAGCTCCACCACCAATGTTACATCTTCAACTTCCTTCCATCTAGTTGTTCATTCTTTGTCTTCAACATCGATTGCCTATCAAATTTCACAGGATCCCATCAATGGGATAAGAAACTTGTTTGATCTCTCTTTCTGACACTATAACTTGAGCTTTCACACTCCCTTTTATACCCAAGAAATATACACTTTGCTCTAGGCTCTAGCCTCATTCACATGAGCAGAGCTGGACATCCAAATATCCTAAGTTCCCATAGTTAGCATTGTGGAAACCTTTCAAACTTCATTTGAGTCTTATGACTCAATAGCAATGATGGAGACTGCCTCACTAACTAAGTCAAGGTTTGTCGTCCCGCCAAACTGTGGTAACTTATTGAGAGTATACATCTGTTCCTTCTCCTATAATAGTCTTGTTCATCCCTTTCTGCAAATTTTCATTTTGTTGTGGTGTTTTTCTCGACATATGTGTCTCACAACCCTTCCTCCTAACCTATCTGAATCACTCACAAAATTCCAAACTATTATCTCGCCTCGAAGCACTTGATTTGTCTTCCTAGCTTGCTTCAACCATAGTCTTCCATTGCTTGAACTTGACAAAAGTTTCATCTTTTGTTTAAGTATGAACACCTACTTTTCTTGAGAAATCATCAACAAATGTCAAATACATATCTACCACCACCATGCGACCTTAACTTAGAAGGACCCCTAAAGATCGAGTGAATATAATCCAAAATACCCATGGTGTTATGAATAAGTGACTAAACTTAACTCTACATTGCTTCCCAAATACACAATGTTGGTCAGTAATCAAGCTACCTGTTTTATGACCACAAAGCAATCTCGCTTGCTCAAAACAATAACCCCTCTCAAGCTCTGTCCAACACATGCATGCCATAACCTGAGGTAGTATCATCTTGTGAAATTGAAGAACATACACCTATCACATCACCCGTCATGAGTACCTTGCAGCGTATAGAGACCATTAATCCTCTCTCCCTTCGCCACTGTACAGACTTCCCCTGAGAGCACCGAATACACCCCACCTTCACCTTGATACTTCAGCCATTTGAATCAAGTGCACCCAGAAGAAATTGGATTTCTTCTCAAGTCCGGAACATGCCTAACCTTAGTTAAAGTCCCTCACCATACTGCTCATACATCTTAATTTGAATTGTACCTACACCCACCACTTACAAGTGACATTGTTCTCATGAGAACCTTACACCTTCTCTAGCTTGATAAGTAGTAAACCACTCCCCTTATGACATGGGAAAGTAAACCCTGAATCAAGAATCCACCCATTATCCGAGCTTTCGGTATAAACCGTATAGAACCACCCATCATCACTTTCTACTTCAACATTTGCCGCGGTGCCTTTGGTTTGTATTCTCCTTCTCAACATTCTTCCTTTTTTGACAATCCTTCTTGAAATGTCCTTGTTCTCATAATGAAAACAATAGAATTTAATGATTTAGATTTAGACCTGACTTTGATCTACTCCTATCAAATCCACCTTTTTGGTTTCCTCTCTTCTCTTACAAACAACCCATCTCCCGAATTATCTTCTTACCATCATTACCTTTCTTTTTAACTCTTAGAGTTCTAAAGCCGCTTAACGCCTTCTCCATGGAAATTGTGGTTTTCCATACATTACGTATCAACAAAATTATCATAAGATGGTGGTAAGAACAGCAAAACCCAATGCTTGGTCTATCTTCACTTGACATCAATATTTGCCAACTAAAGGAATTTTATTATAATCATCACACATGATCTATAAAGACATTCCTTCATGTATCTAAGAGTATGGAATTTCTTTCTAAGATAAACGATTACATGTGATTTAGTCATATACCCTTTCCAATTTGTTCCATAGCCCATCCGGTGTTGCCTTCCTGCAACTTCTCTCAAGACCTCATTGCCTAAATACAACAAAATTGTTCCATGAGCTTTCCATGAGTTCTTCCTTTGCTTCATCCGTCAATGTTGTTTAGAGCCGTTTCCTTCAAAGTTTTCACCAAACCTTGCTGCACCCAAACAGCCCTCATCTTTAGCTCCATAAATTGAAATCATTCCTTCCATCAAATTTCTTCCTCAATCTCATACTCCCCGCCATCTTAGATCGTCCCTGTTCTAGGCTCGATACCAATTTACAATAACAATGGCTCTTCCAAGCAATCAATCAAGAAATGAAATAGAAATGAAATCAAAAGCAACTGCTACACAATATTAAGGAATTATAGTGGTTCATCAAGATTGACTTTACATCCACTTTGGAAGACAACGATAACATTTCCCACTATGTGCATCCAACAAGATTGGCAAGGTATTGAATCAACCTCTCAAGAACCCTAGCCCCTTTGAGCCTCACTCTCTTTCTAATGCATTATTTTTCTTTCACTAACAAAAGAGAATAACTTTCTCTTTGTCTCCAGATGCCTTTAGGGTTGTTGTAAAGCTAAATGGGCAAACGGGCTGCCATTGGGACAAGCCAACTGAATACAAACCGTATTCAAGGCACAACTCCAAACATATATCAACTGTATATTCTGGCAATTTTAGTCCCACATGACTGGGGTTAGCATAAATTCTGTTTGTTTAAACACTGCCTAGATCCATATCTATTGAGCAATGATATAACAAGCATCGATGTGATAGGGTTCCATAATTTTCAAATCTTCTGATCTAAAGAAAATGTGCCTCATGAGCTCACTTTTTTTTTCCAACTTCATTTTGTATTTTTGCACCAAGTCAATACTTAGCTGAAAAGATCGAATTGTCTCTTCTCAAAAGTCCAATGTTTTAGTTTGTAGGGCTTTACCTTTGACCTCAGAGACCCAAGGCAGAAGAGGTTTAAATAAGTTTAACCAGCACTGATGCCCTTGTTACCTTCATTAGCTGCGTCATTGCCCTGGGCAAAGAGATACCAAATAACAATAGCATCTGCCTGTTATTATAGCACCTGCATTCACATCCCCAGACTTTGATTTGAACAGTGGGACTAAATCACGACAGAACTGGAAAAAAAACATTTGAACCTGAGTTTGTGTGTTAGCAAAGGGTTTCAGAGTTTCACCAAGCAACGCCAAAGAGTAGATGCCCAGACAGAAAGAAAATGTAAGAACATGGAACAATTTGTCCAACTTTACAGATAATCTCATAGGACTTAAACAACACTTTCGCTTCTCTTAGTCGTCTTTAGCTTTTTGTTCAAACCTTCATGGAATTCTGTAATCTACTCAACTCAGATTTTTAATCAAATTGTCAAACCCACTATATGCATTTGTAATACCAACGCTTAAAGCCTCCTTTTTCTTAAAGGGGAACAATTGTTTCAATTGTTTGAAATGTAGGAATTTGGGTCTATGATCTCTAGTTATGTGTAAACAATTGTTTCAAGGAGGGGTTGAAATGTTTTGTATGATGCAGTTGACAGATATAGACCCTGGACGAAGGAGTTTTGTTAGCTTACTAGTGCCTGTGCTCATTTAGGATCTGTGATATTGGAATATGGATTCACAAGTATTTGAAGAGAAATGCAGTTGCCTATGACTGTTAGATTAATATCCTTATAGATATGTACCTAAAATGGGAATTTGGGTTTAGCAAGAATCGGTTTGATGTGATGCAGAAAGAGATGTAATTTGAATGTGATGGGATTTATTGACAATGGAATGGGGATGTTGACAATGCATTTCAATCGTTTGAGCAAATGTGGATTATCAAGAATAACTCTTTCATTGCTATTCAAATAGGTATTCAATATGGCTTTTAAAGGACTTCGCAAAATTTTAACAGCATGAACTTTGTTTCTACGGAATTGAACCTAAAAGTGAATTTATGGATGTATGATCAATTTGCTGTCAGAGCTGGGCTTTTTGAGGAGGCAAAAGAAATTATTCTGAGAATGCCAACTTCATGTAGCTCCTTCTGACGAGCAATGACTTGAGATCGCACGAGCCTTGCTGTAGTCATGGGAGAGAAACCAGTCTCGCAGAGGTTGCTGCCGAGAGACTTACAGTTAGAACGTCATTGTAGGGTGTATGTTTATCATATCGAATATGTAACATGTTGTCAAACTGAAGTTAATAGAGAGCTTGCAGGCAAGTATCTGTTGCAGTCAGTTATGGAATTGTGTAAGAGTATCGAGCAGGTCACTTAGTATCACCGCCGCTGAGCGACCAAGCTGAAATTCTTTCTGACTGGATGATGAAGGCCAAGCAGTTCAAGTTGCCTGACTTGAGCGAGGCCTTTTGAGGTTTGGTGATATAGAATTAAGTCCTCAAAGAAAGATTGATGGGACGTTTCAATAACATCAACGATGCCACAATCAGCCTTTGGTCGTGTTTATTTTTGTTGGCTCAGGTTGGACCTGACATAGTTCAATTTCAACCAAACTCAGGTTCATTTACAAAATGATGCAAGTGTCTGAAATTTTCAATTAAAATCATTCATCAAAAATTCAAAACTTCTGAATCTATTCATGGACATGCCCCATGAATTAGCTCCTCTCTGATGAAAAATGTGAATTTCTTCAGTCACATTTTTATACCGGTATATGAATGATCACAAGTAGTTCCTCGAGTTACTTTCTGATAATTTAAGATGCCAAGCCTTTACTGTCACCAAGCACTGGTAAAACCCGTCAGTTGAACAAGCCTTCACCTGTAATCCTTACATTAACATATGACAAAATGATGGAATAAGTTTGATTCTCTCAAAATGAAACGTCGTTGTAAAAGTTTTGACACAAACTTTTAAAAAAAATGGACCATTTCTCGATTTGTGCGATGTCATCCTTGCTAGGAGGCCATGCTAATCTTCTCGTATCGTTCCAATTTCATCGATGTCCCGAAGGGACAAACATAAGTGAAAGCTCAGCCTATTTGAACCAATTTCTGTTTTGTAATATAGGCACTATGGGACTAAACCTACAACACTGTGTTTTGTCTTTCTGGATTCCTTCTCTGGAGCGGTTAAGAATTCGACTCCCCCCAGTCACAAATTTCTACAACTCTGATACAATCTTTCCAAGATCCTTGCATAAGCCTCAACATTCATTGGGAATAGATTTGTTTCTATCACTTAAATTTAGTACAGAGACTATGTTACGTCTAATTCAAACTTGCTCGATCTATTACGACCACTATAATGCCGGTGCAGCAGGTCGTATGTACATTTGAACCTGCCGGAAAATAGGATTAACGCTGAGTGGATAAGCTGTGCGGTTTTATAACCTTACACAAATGTGATTCAAATCCACCAATTCAGCATGCTCTATGTACTTGTGGTACCGTCCTGCGCCAGTCACGGAATCTCACTAGATTAGCTCCTGGCAGCCGAATATATTTGAAGATTCTGAGCTTCAAATACCATTGCTCGAGTTTCAAGTCTACCTGTTTCCCGTTCAGCAGAATGATAAAACGAATTTTGGTTTTTGCAAGATTGGCAGGGCCTCGCGAGTCGCACTCCCTCAGGAACAAATAATGACGTAGACTCTCCCTCAATATGGGAGATCTTGAGCGACGCCCTTCCAGAGTGCAGTGGAAGTCCTAACCCGAGGCCATGACCCTTCATGATCAGCCATTGACCCCGTCCAGGTAAGTATGAATTCAAGCTGCATTTTGAGTTTTTCTTATAGGATCGTTTTCCTTCTGCTCTTTCATTTTGATTTATTAAGTTTCGCTAAAAGCAGTACATCTCTTTGGCCATATCAAAGGAGTACAAAAGTATGACAATGCCAAACTGCCAATGCTAACGCGTTATGAATAAAGATCAGGAAACCGAGGCAATGCTATTGAAAATGAGAAATTAGCCATCCAATAGAAGGGTCCACGGCAATATGAGAGCCTCACATGCATCGACAGATTATTGAAAAATTCTCAATTAGGCTAACTGCATCCAGGTGATTACGCAGTATTGAAATTTTTTGTTTATTATTTCACCCTGCCTGCCTTTAGTGCAAGATGTATCCAGAATCCAGATTAAACTTTGGAGTATAATTGGCTTGATATGGTCAGAGGCTTTCAACCTTACACAAGTGTGAACTGCTGCAGCATTTTATTCACCCAATTGTTTGTTGGAAATGTTTCGTATGATGCAGTTGACGGATATAGACCCTGACGAAGGAATTTTCGTTTGCTTACTTAGTGCCTGTGCTCATTTAGGATCTGTGGATATTGCAATATGGATTCACAAGCAGTTGATGAGAATGCAGTTGCCGGTGACTGTTCAGCTTAATACTGCTCTTATAGATATATGTACACAAAAGTTGGAAATTTGGTTTTAGTTACGAATTTGTTTGATGGGATGCAGGAAAGAGATGTAATTTGTTGGAATGTGATGATTTCTGGATTGACAATGAATGGGGATGCCGAGAATGCACTTGCACTGTTTGAGCAAATGGAGAAAGATGGTTTCAAATCTAACCTACATAAAGGACTGCGTGTAGCTATTCAGGTATGCTTATAAAGGACTGCAGATTTTTAATAGCATGGAGTTGGTTTACAGAATTGAACACAAAGAGTGAGCATTATGTTGCCAAACTTAGTTCAGAGATGGACTCTCGCAACTTCTCTTTGCTCCTTTTCAAAACATCCAAACCAACCAGAAACTTTATTTCATCCTCCAAAACTAATCGTGAGTATAAATCAAAGCTACATGAGGCGTGTGATTCATAGAAAAAGGTCCTCCAGAAATCTCTTCGCAGGTACTATTAACTAGATTGTTATTTTTATTGATAGACG
>JAJJWW010008373.1:0-32929 GCA_023531295.1 Papaver armeniacum
AGATAAGCCTACTTGATTTCCCTTTAGATCAAATAAATATCAAGGCTATTAAAAATCATTTGCAAGAGACAAAGCTAGAAAAAAACTTCACAAATCGTGAACACGTACACTCACTTAGATGAAAAGCCTGGATTATTTACTACCTCTCAAGAACAATCTTCAACTTATCAATTAAAAATAGTTTTATCTATCTTGAGAAATCACAAAGTCTGAGAAGAAGAGAACTTTGTGATTACTATCTATCTTGCCTGATAGAGAATACGAGAACCTCGATAACAGAAAAGCAAGATATACAAGAACTATCAAGATAAAAGACAGTCGGACATGGCTTCACGAATCCCCTAAAAGAATTCTTTTAGTCGTAAACCTAATAACGTTTCACATTGGAAACTTAGGTTAATAAAGGACGACTCTAACAATCGACTAGAACACAAACTGTCAGGGGTTTGATGGACGCATTTATGTGTGTATTTTGTTCTCGATTATCTATATTGTTAGTACTCATTTTTGTACTTATTGTGGTATATTATGTCTTTTTGGAGAAATAAACTTTTGTGGAAAAATTGGCTCGAAAAGTGATATTCGCACCCCTGGAAAAGTATTGAAGGCAGCCCAAAAATGTGTTATTGGCACCCGGAAGAGTTGATAAAGGCACCCAAGAAGTTTACTATTTGCACCCAAGGACAAGTGCTAAAGGGACCCAGCAGCGGATAAATTGAAACCACCAAATTCAAATTTTGTTTTTGGCGGAAAACAAGTTGCGGTTTTAGGTTCGAGTTTTGGGCAAGTTTTAAGGAGATTCAATCACTAATTTTCATGGGCTAGACTGGTTATGGATGTATAATGAGGGTATGAGTGTTTGATTGGGCTGAAATTGGCTGAATCATCGAGAGTTTGGAAAGAATCTATTATGGGAGATTTGTTTTTATCACAAAGAGAGTTTGGAATGATCTGTACAGCTCAGAAACGCGTAGAGGTGAATTAGGAAAGTGGAAAAGTCCGAGACTTTCTGCCGAAAAAAAAGAAAGAGATTTAATCGAGCTTTAGGGTTGTTGTGGTGTATAAAAAGGGTTATTCGAGTCCCAAAAGTCTTCATGCAAAGTTTGGAGAACTTTAGAAGAGCACAGACACTAGTGGAAAAAAAAAGTCATTTTAAGATAGCTGAAAAGTGTCGTATTAGCGATATAGAAAACACTTCTGAGTTGCCGCTGAAAGTGCCGTACATTGAGTGTCTTTTTCTGGAACGGCACTTTCAGGTTGCCTCAGAATTTACGATACTTTCAAGATGTCAGTAGGTACAACAGCTGGATTACGTCGTAGATCTAATTTTAGAATATAAAAAAATCAGAAATTCAGCTGAATTCCAGATCAGACCTGACTGACTGCAATGAAATGAATTCGGAATAAACTCAAGTTACCCTGAAATAAAACTTAATTTATAAATTCAACTGGCCAGTAAAATAAAAATCATTGTATTGGCTATACAATTCATAACTGATTACAGTTTCCACTTAGGTTCAAAATCACAAAAGAAAATACATAATAAAGTCTTGAATTCATACAATTCAACTTCAAACCAGCAAAACAAGATCCTGCCGGATGATGAACTGAGCCAACAATTCCATCACAGCACACCTACAATAAACAAAAGGAGTCAACATCACTAAATTATAAAACAAGTGAAAAAAAATCACTGAAAAGTGAATATACTAGAATGCAATTTGAATAATTGCACAAGTAAATTCATGACAAAAGATAGCTCTCAATATCTCCTTATCGTTCTAAGAATCTAAGCTATCGGGTACATATTACTGAGCAGTATATATTTATGCAAACTAGAGGCAACCTTTGAGATAGCCCATGCATCCTCTTTCTTTATATCTAATTCAGCAGTTTGAAGCAGATGTATGATTTCAGAGGGCCTATAATTTCAGCTGCAACGACAGCCTGAATAATTGAGAAAGTTGGACATAGTTTAGTATGAAACCTTCAAACAAACTCACAAAACCAAAAATCAAAGATTTGAAGTCCTAAAGAAGTCCTAAATATAAACAAAAGCAAATTTGAAGCAAGAATGAAGATGAATATCTTAAATGAATCCTTCAAAATAGCCTGTATAATTGAGAAAGTTAGGCACAATTAAATATAAATCTTCCCAAGTATCTCGCGTAGACAAAAGATCAACAATTCAAACAAGGTTGTGTCGAGAAAAAAAAAATTGATTTAAACAAGCAGCATATAGATTATTTGAAGCAAGAATGAACACACCAAAGTGAAGCAATACTTAAAAACACGGAAAACTAATCAATAGAAAGATGAAATCACTTTTCATTACCTGTATCTGATCCTTGTTCCCTGCTGTAATGTTTGAAATGGTCTAGCAAGCTTCCTTCTTGATGCTTTTCTTGTGACTGTTTGTGAGCAACTTAAGAAGGCAAGGAAGTGATTGATCTGCAAAAGAAGGATGCAACAACACATTAGATAATACACGAATATCTTACAAAACCATCAAGAAACATTACAAGGAGTTGTGCATATACTTCTACCAGCTACAAACCCCTAAAATTATATTGCTGGATGATTGTCAACTACTTTATTTTTTATATGCAAATACTATGTAAAGCTACATAAAGTTTATACACCAAAAAGCAACAACAACTATTTTCTCCAAGTTCAATTCACTTTAATAGTTAAATAGAGTTCATATGACTGGAAGAGAAGCAAAAAAGCAATGGCCCCATACAACTTATAGAAACAACAAAAGAAAAACTTTGTTTACATTAAACCCCAAGAACAACTGGGTTAAGGAAGAGTCAAAACATCAAATTCTGATTATTCTATACATGTGTCTGCATATCATCACCAGTAACAATATTTCCAACCGTGCGAAGGGCAGGAATGTGCACTGACGGGGAAAGATGCCTGAGGGGAATAAAAGAAGTACAGACACTGTCAACTTTTGAGTGCAGATCCATAAATAATAAAAAGGCCTGACAGAAATCGCATCGTAAATAAACTGATTACTAACATTAGAAGCTCCACAAGACGTGGACAGACATTAGCTTCAATAACAGTCTGGATTTTGTCATTTGTACCATCAGACAAATATGATAAGGCCCAACAAGCATCTGTCAGGACTTCCTCATCCGTTGAATGAATGAGACGCTCGAGTGCTGGTAGAGCAGGTCTTGTCTGCACAAAGAGTAGATGGGAAATATTAAATAAAGAGCATATAACTTACATCCATTACAAAAGAATCCTCCAACTATTGTTAGGGTATTATACTGACCCATAAAAGTTCTCTTCCTCCTATTGTGACCAAACAATAGACATTTGCAACCTGCACGTGGATCTGGCAAAATTATCATAATAGATAACAGTGAATTTTATTTTATAAGTTTCTGTCTGAAAAGACTCGGATGGTTATGAGTCTTATGACTACTGCAGGAAACTAGAAGAGATCACTAACAATGCTTACCTTAGGAGCCATCCAAATTTACATTCTACTCTCTGTAGTCATCACTTCGAATTCAGCTTGCGAATGAACAACTTTCGGATCTGCACAATCCAATAACTGTAGGTACTTTCTCCAAACTAAAACAAACACAAAAGTGTATAAATGTGATGGATAAGAAGGTGGACCCTCAACAGAGCCAAGCGACATACTTCAATTCTTCACACTAAGCAGACTTTACTTCATGGTGATCATAAACAAATTTAAAAAATAAGCATATACATAACTAGAGAAAAATAAGTACACTGTGGTAATGCGAATGATTATGATGCCCACCAACTTTAGCATCTTGTCTGTGGATGTTACTCTTGAGCATTGTCTTTGTAATGGTTTGCAGATTGCAAGAAAAACAATTTGAATTCAAAACCAACAGAGTAAATAACAAGTTCCGCACTGATGATGATTTATGAGCTTTACCTCGGATACTGTTGGTTCATTCATGTCATTCCATGTTCCATCAACACTATACTGGCCCAAGCGTGTTTTCTTTTGAGTATAATCAGGTTCATTCATCTACTTCTGTTTCCATTATCGCTACAGCCAATCGCATGCAAGAACCACACATCCATATAAGAGGATAGTGAATTATCCTTGAGAATTGGTCAAACAGGCTACAAGCATAGTGAATTATCCTTAAGAATTGGTTAAACAGATTTTTTAGTCATACATTTGTTGAAAGATCATTTGAAGAGCTTGTCTCAACCAGCATCTGATTCTCACTTCGTCACCTGTATTCACTAGAAAGCAATTGTAAATAGGATGACTAGTAGATTGGTTTCTATCAGCTCAAGTAAATGAACCATAGAAGTGACAGAATTTATACCTCAAACACTCACAGTTCGTGATAGAGCTTGCCATGACTAGTAAGCTTAGACTTGGTCTCATATTTAAAGAAGGCATCATCTAGAAACATGTATACAGTTACAGAAATCAGATAGTTAGAACATTATAATTAGTCAGAAAAATAGTACGTAATTACATAAGTTGTACTTCCATGCATTGAGCAAAGTCAGCCACACAATCTGCATTGGAAAATCAAACATAACCCGACGACGCAACTCAAACTTGCCTAGGCACCTTAGTTTAATATATACGGAGTAACTAATAAATAATAACTTATAGTTAACATATTTGAAGTCTACGGCCATCATTATACGAACAGATACCAAAACCATTCAAAAATTGTAGAAAAACAGAGCATGGGGCAAATTCATGAAAATCATAAAATCAAAACAGTGTAACTGATTCCAAAGTAAATCGAAATTTAACTTGAGACTAAGATGAAAATCAGCATTCAATTAGCTTTAACATATCAAATGCTCTAAAAACAACAAAATAATGCCAAGACTTAAGACTTTCGATTATATTCTTGGCCTTGTAACCCAAACGTCTAGCCTTACCAGGACGGGTAACACGACAAATCGGAGGATGTTGGCGATACCCACAGCACCTCACCCTCTGCAAAAACCTTATCACATCGGATTTTTTCTTCCTCCATAACTTATGGGTAAGCACCTATCAAACCAACAAAATCATTAATCCCAAGAAGGCAAGAACCAAAATGTTTGGATAAGGGGAAACCACAATCTAAAAAACAATAGTTTCAGCAGATTATAAACGAATCTAACTTAAACCCAGAATCCATTGGCCTGATTCAAGAACCCTAATAACATTTTCATAACATATTCAGTAACAAAGCTGAGAAAATTAAATACCTCGAAACGGATTTAAACAAAAACCTATCCCCCGAGATATCAGTAAACTGGTAAGCAGAACGGATTTAAACAAAAAATATCATACAAATATGAATCCTTAATTATAAAAATCCAGGGTTTCATTCGGATGAAAACCCTAAAATTGATTTAGGAAAAAATCGAGAAGAGATTGAGTAAAAAAGCTTTACCCATTTTGATGTAGAGATGGAGAAAGAGTTTTACCCTTTTGTTGTACAGACGGAAAAAAACCTCCACAGTTTTATCCTGCAATCAAAAAGCCCTAAAATCAAAAAAAAAAAAAAAAAAAACTACAGGTCTGGTTTAAAGATGGAGAATTAAGGTTAAAATTCATTACCTTTAGTTAATTATTTAGTTGATTCTTTAGAGATGAAGATGCGGGGTAAGAGTAAGGAGTTTTTTTTCCTCTCTGAAAGACCCTGCAGAAGAGAAGAAGAGAGCGGCGTAAAAGAGACAAAGAGTGAAAAAGAGGGAGTACAACAACTACACCCAATATTTTGTTTGGCAATCTGAATAGACAAACTCCAGTATACTTTCAAGAGAATCAACTAGAGAGTAAGACTCAATCTAGAAAAAAGTATATTAAAGAGTTTTATATCTCTAACTCTCAAATAGGAATTTGCGAGCCCGATTGAATATAAGAGAAATAACTTGAACGGTACCAAAGACCGATGTTCAAGGATCAATCAATTTCAATCAACAACCAAAGGTTGAATTTACCAATTGATCGATTCAACGCACAACCTGTGATATTTCAATTATATAACAAAATATAACGTGGAAAAGAAATAACACAGACACCGGAATTTTGTTAACGAGGAAAATCGCAAATGCAGAAAAACCCCGGGACCTAGTCCAGCTTTGAACACCGCATTGTATTAAGCCGCTACAGACTAGCCTACTACCAATGAACTTCAGACTGGACTATAGTTGAATCCTAATCAATCTCACGCGGATTCAAGGTACAATTGCGCTCCTTACGTCTCTGATCCCAGCAGGATACTACGCACTTGATTCCCTTAGTTGATCTCACCCACAACCAAGAGTTGCTACGACCCAAAGTCGAAGACTTGATAAACAAATCTGTCTCACACAGAAAAGTCTATTGAAATAGATAAATCTATCTCCCACAGAAATACCTAAGAGTTTTGTTCTGTCTTTTGATAAATCAAGGTGCACTGGAACCAATTGATAAACCGGACTTATATTCCCGAAGCACAGCCTAGTATTATTAATCACCTCACAATAATCTTAATCGTATGGTAGCGAAACAAGATATTGTGGAATCACAAACGATGAGACGAAGATGTTTGTGACTACTTTTAATCTTAACTATCGGAGATAAATCTCAAGCAAATCTTAGCAAAGATAATACTCAATCAAGATAGAAGAAGTAAGATCAGAACATGCAACTACAAAGAAAATAGTTGGGTCTGGCTTCATAATCCCAATGAATTCTTCAAGTAGTTAACCTACAGGGTCTCGTGAAAAACCTAAGGTTAAAGGAGAGACAACTTTAGCTTATATAACTAGTATCACACAGGAGGTGTGGGGATTAGGTTTCCCAGTTGCTAGAGTTCTCCTTTATATAGTTTTCAAATCAGGGTTTGCAATCTAAGTTACCTTGGTAACAAAGCATTCAATATTCACCGTTAGATGAAAACATGATTAGACTCAAGCTAATATCTTTCAACCGTTATATCAAACTTAGCTTGTTATACACAAATGAAATGTACCTTCATTTAGGTTTAAGTAAATGTACCCAAACGTGTACACCATGTTGGCTCAACAGTAGTTAACCGAGGTTAGCTATATGAACACTCTCATATCAACCTTATTCATCTTAACCATAACTAATTCAAATGACTCAAATGAAACTAGTTAAAGAGTTTTTCAATTACTATATTATCATAGAAGTATATAAGAACACAATCGAAGCAAAATCGGTTTGATTCACTCGAATCATTTCATGAACATTATAGCCACGGTTTGCAAAGAATGCGTTCCTTAATATATAAATGTATTAGTTCATGAACAAACCAATTTGTTAGAGCACTTCTCGGTCGAACTCGCAAGCGTTGCTATCTCAAGCTTGTTTGTCAATGTTAGTGATCAAAACTATAAGTCTTGATTTCTAGTCGACTTATAGTGATGTCTCGGACTATGATAGATTGTGTAGTTGAGCATTAGACTTCACAACGTTTATCATTGAAGACGAAGAAATACTAAGGAGAGCTTGTGGAACTTCATCAACAAAAAGGTATGTGGAGACTGAAATCACTTGGAAAGTCTATTTCTACTCTATCTCCTATATTGAGACATAAATCGTGTTACGATATAGTTTTCTATTATACACATTTGAGATTTCGAGCTGAGTTTAACTCGCTTACATATTTCTCGGAATATGTGTTGGCAAGATTTCGCTTCGACCAAGTTCATCTTATATTCTTGACGAAAGTCAAAAGATGACCATGTGAAAATTGCCGAGTAACATCGATACAATCATTTGGTGTAGACTTGGAATGTTTCGTTATGATTATTTCAATAACTTGAAAATTGCTTTGATACTAATAGTGTGTGAAAACGGCTATTGTCATCCTCTAAGAAAGTTTCAATGATTGAAATAAGAGTTTAGAACACTTAATCATTATTGGATTTGTGACATGTTGTGTACTCTTGCACATATGTTGTCCATGTCTGGGAACCATAATATGCGTACACGTATGCGTACATGTTGGTTTGAGAAGTCCGGGAACCTAAGTATGCGCACCCATACGCGTACTGGCGTAAGGTTCATGTCCGAGATTTTCTGTTGGGATTGGAGGTATGCGTACATGTTCACGTACTGGCGAAACCCAATTTCAGTCCGGGTATTTCAAGTATGCGTACTCGTTCGCGTACTTGAAGGTTAAAGTTCTAAAATCGGTTATGTACATGAACTAATACGTTTATATATTAAGGAACGCATTCTTGCAAACCGTGGACATACTGTATGATTGATTCGAGTGAATCAAACCGATTTTGCTTCGATTGTGTTCTTGTATACTTCTATGAGAATATAGCAATTGAACAACTCTTTAACTAGTTTTATTTGAGTCATTTGAACTAGCTATGGTTAAGATGAATAAGGTTGATATGAGAGTGTTCATATGGCTAACCTTGGTTAACTATTGTTGATCCAACATGGTGTACACGTTTAGATAAACCTAAATGAAGGTACATTTCATTTGTGTGTAACAAGCTAAGTTCGATCTAACGGTTGAAAGATATTAGCTTGAATCTAATCAGGTTTTCATCTAACGGTGAATATTGAATGCTTTGTCACCAAGATAACTTAGATTGCAAACCCTGATTTGAAAACAATATAAAGGAGAACTCTAGCAACTGGGAAACCTAATCCCCACACCTCCTGCGTGATACTAGTTGCATAAGCTAGAGTCGATTCTCCTTTAACCTTAGGTTTTTCACGAGACCTTGTAGGTTAACGACTTGAAGACTTCATTGGGATTGTGAAGCCAGACCCAACTATTTTCTCTGTAAATGCGTGATCTGATCTTGCATCTTCTATCGTGTTTGGGTACGATCTTCTTTAAGATTGGCTCGAGGTTTATTCCCCGATAGGCAAGATAAAAAGTAATCACAAACATCTTCGTCTCATCGTTTGTGATTCCACAACATCTTGTTTCGCTACCATTCGATCAAGATTGTTGTGAGGTGATTGATAATACTAGGTTGTTCTTCGGGAATATAAGTCTGGTTTATTAATTGGTTCATGTTCACCTTGATTTATCAAAAGACGGAACAAAACTCATAGGTATTTCTGTGAGAAACATATTTATCTATTCCTATAGACTTTTCTGTGTGAGACAGATTTGTTTATCAAGTCTTCTACTTTGGGTCGTAGCAACTCTTGGTTGTGGGTGAGATCGGCTAAAGGGAATCAAGTGCGTAGTATCCCGTTGGGATCGAGACGTAAGGAGCGCAACTGTACCTTGAATCAGTGTGATATTTATTAGGGTTCAACTACAGTCCAGTCTGAAGTTCATTGGTAGGAGGCTAGTGTTTGTAGCGGCTTAATACAGTGCGGTGTTCAAATCTGGACTAGGTCCCGGGGTTTTTCCGCATTTGCGGTTTCCTCGTTAACAAAACTTCTGGTGTCTGTGTTATTTTTTTTCCGCATTATATTTTGTTATATAATTGAAATATCACAGGTTGTGCATTGAATCGCTCAATTGGGAAATCCAACCTTTGGTTGTTGATTGAGATGATTGATCCTTGAACATTGGTCTTTAGTACCGTTCAAGTTATTTCTCTTATATTCAATCGGGCTCGCAAATTTCTATTTGCTGATTGCAGATTGAATTGAGATATAGAGATACAAAACTCTTGGATATACTTTTCTCTAGATTGAGTCTAACTGTCTAGTTGATTCTCTTGAAAGTATATTGGAGTTTTTCTATTCAGATTGTCAAACGAATTGTTGGGTGTGGTTGTTGTACCCCCTCTTTTTCACAATTTTAGAACTTTAACCACTCAAGTATGCAAACGTGTACGCATACTTAAGTAGCCGGTCTGAGTATGGGTTCGCCAGTATGCGAACGTGTACGCATACCTTAGTACACTTCCAAAACCCAGCAGAAATTCCCGGACCTATACCTTACGCAAGTACGCGTACCGGTATGTGTACTTGGTACCCGGAATTTCACAACTACAAGTACGCATAACTCTAGTTCCGATCATGGATCACATACATGCAAGAATGCATACTATGTTCATAATCCAATAGTTCTAAACTCTATTTCAATCATTGAAACTTTCTTAGAGGATGACAATAGTCGTTTTCACATACTATTAGCTTCAAAGCAATTTTCAAGTTATTGAAATAATCATAACAAAACATTCCAAGTCTACACCAAATGATTGTATCACACAAACCATGTAAGATGTTACTCGGCGATTTTCAAATGATCATCTTTTGACTTTCGTCAAGAATATAAGATGAACTTGGTTGAAGCGAAAGCTTACCAACACATATTTCTCGAAATATGTAAGCGAGTTAATCTCAGCTCGAAATCTCAAATGTGCATAATCGAAAACTATATAATAATACGACTTTTGTCTCAATATATGAGATAAAGTAGAAATAGACTTTCCAAGTGATAGATGAGTTTTAGTCTCCACATACCTTTTGTTGATGAAGTTCCACAAGCTCTCCTTAGTAGTTCTTCGTCTTCAATTGATGAACGCCGTGAAGTCTAATGCTCAACTACACAATCTATCCTAGTCCGAGACATCACTATAAGTAGACTAGAAATCAAGACTTATAGTTTTGATCACTAATATTGACAAACAAACTTGGGATAGCAACGCTTGGGAGTTCGACCGAGCAGTGCTCTAACATTCTCCCCCTTTGTCAATTTTAGTGACAAAACTATCAATACATATGGATTACAAAATAAATAAACTTTGTAGCTTCTCATCCAAATGCTTGATCTCCTTGGTTCTTCAACATTACTCGAAATATTCGTCACTTCCAAGTACTCCAATGATTCCAAATGTGTTTAACTCAGCATCATAGTTGTTGAAGATCCGTATCAATAACAATGAGAAAACAGTTGCTTTCAATCATTGTTATACAGTGTCATAGTATCATTACACAACATCAAAGTTCAATTGTATCACAACTTTGACAACAATACTATGGTGATATGTATCACTCCCCCTTAGTCGATACTTCATCTCACAATGAACACCACTCCCCCTTACATAATGATCTGTAAACCATATGTATTTCTAGTGTGAACTACACATTAATTCTCCCCCTTTTTGTCAATATAAATTGGCAAAGGTACGAAAACTAGTGGGATCCTCATGAAATTTTCATAGAGATACTTCATGACCAAAAGAGAACAACATATCAGCTTGTTTAGATGCCATCATATAGCCGAAACTAAATGCATTCATCAAGGAGTTTATAAAGATACAAGATAACCCCTACAATATTACATAGCCGCACTCCCCACAAAGATTTGGCAATTAAGCACAAGTTCAATTAAGAACTCTCCCCCATAAAATGTCATTCTCATAAAAACAATAAGAGCTACCTTACTTTTACAAGAAAAGAAGGATTTCTTTGGACATTAACAAAACTCATGAGACATGAATTTGTATCCAAAAATCTCAATTGAATAACCACAAGGAAAATGATCAATTCAATTAGTCATGCTCAACATAAGAGAACTTACGGAGAAACACAGTATATACATAAAGATGTGGATCAGGGAAAGACCAATACTGCGGAATAATCAAAGATTCATTCTATGTTTCATCACTATTTGCACAATGACATATAATAGACTTAATCTTTGTAAACACAAACAATCCAAGTTCGAAAAATTCTCTCTCCTAAAAAATCTCTTGACTTTTAGGATCCACAACTATTTCGATTATTGTTATATGATGTGTAACTTGTGACTAATCTTGGTCTGGCTGAAGAATTTAAACTTAGCCCTCTATGGGAGGCACCCCATATGGTCATGGTACACTGCTTCATATGGTAATATCTTTTCTTGTCTCCTTTAAATTTTTACATTTACTCTTTGTTCATGTCTTTATTCATTTATCTTTATAACATCGAGGACTATATATGTTCAATTTAGGTTTGGGGGTAAGGGAGAAAATTTTAGTTGTACCAAAATCTCCAACATTTTGAGCCACATAGTATTCTTTTAACTAAGATTACATAATGTTTCTCATCGAAAAGACGAAAATTATAATTGCATGAGAATTTGACATTCTTGAGAGTAAAGGTTTTGTGGGTATACCTCTTGTAAACCCTCCCGAGACTATAACTTGGCCAGTAGGCAACTGATAGGTGTCTAAAACACCTAATCCTAGTATCGGTTTCTTACACTTTTATTAGCTCTTTCTCTTGAAAACATTGTATATTACTCTTGTTTGGTATTTTGTAGGTACTTGGCATGGTTTGGCACAAATGAACGAAAATGGAGGTCTAAAGCATTCCTCGGAATCGTTAAAGCCGTCGGACCCATAAACATGAAAAGAGATAAGGTCTCTTCACTCACAAGGGCTTAGAGCAGCTCTGTGTGGCAGCCTATATCACATTGCTAGGTGCCATCATCAACAGTTTCATCACTTAGTAGAAACTGAGTCGACTGGGTGAGAGTTTTTCTCAAATACAGTTCACATCCAGGCTGTTTCACTAAACCAAACCAAGAGTTGATACACAAACCTTGTCGCCGGCAGTCTATGGTTTCAGGGAGTTTTCACGGAGGGTTAGGACAAGCTTGTACAGGTGAGAAGAACACGGAGTCTGTGGTCTTAGTGGTGACAGTTTGGTGGAGTTTTAAGCCTGAAATCAGCTGAAGAAAAGGGGATCTGAGTCTGTTAACCATGGTTTTTGATGGCCGTGCTTGAAGAAATAGAAGCTCGAGATGAACATGGAAGTTGGGTTACTCGAGTTGCGGAATTTTAGGTTGTATTTGAACTCGACAGAACAGCTCTAATTCTGCTCTGTCCGTACAGCTAGAAGTGTTGTTGTTGTCGGGGGCTGAATGTGAAAATTATGAGTGGTTGTTTAGTTTGGGAACATTGGGTTTGTCTCATTAATGGGTTTGAATTGAACTGGCAGGAATTAGAGAGCTAAAGGAGAAGATTTCTTGATGCAAAGCAACAACACTTCATTGTGTTCAGCAGGTGTTTGCAGAATTGCATAATCCAGGAACAACTAGAAATCCAGGGAATGAAGATGCTTGTCTGCCGCAACTTGTTGCTGTCTAGCCATGGAGCTGTGTGGATTGTTTACAATGGGGTTTTGTGATGTTCTCAGCTGAGTATTACAGGGTTTGAATGGATTGAAGTTTACAGGGCTCTGGTCAAGTTATGGCTGGAAAGGCAATAAGACATGGAAAAACTGATTTCATGTTGACACAGCATCTGTACGTGTGTAACATAACACACAATATTCTAAACTTTAGTCTTCTGTATATTAGGAAACCAAAGTAGTTTAGGAAATAAGGTATCTTGTAGTTCAAGAGAATTCATGTATATATATTGTATCCCAAATCAATGTAAAATACACACGATTATTATCAATAGAAAATTCTTCTGTTCAAGTTAGTTATCTCTTTCTCTAGTCTATTGTGTCATCTCTCAACATAACCTAAACCTAGTAGTTCTATCTTGGTATCAGAGCAGCGAGGTTGTCAACGATGTTGCGAGCTCGATCAATGTAATCTCTCATAGATAGAGATCCTTTTCTTAAAGCCCTAAGTTCACATTGCAAGTGATGAATGTGTGCATCCGATTTTGAGGCAAAAAGAGATTCAAGGGAAGACCAAACAGCATGAGAGCTTTTGAGACGATGAACTTGACGGAGAACAGCAGGGGTTAGCGAAGAGAAGATCCAGCCAAGAAGAATACAGTCTTGCTTCAGCCAAAGAGCATACGCTGGATTTGGGTTTTCACTATTGGGAAGAGTTGGAGATAGACATGGATTGTAGCCAGTAACAAAACTATCGAGTTCATAACCTTGGAGATATGGGAGAAACTGAGCACGCCATAGAGAGTAATTTGTGTCATCAAGTTTGACAGTGATGATGTGGTGAGGTTGTGAAAAAATAGAGGAGGCCATCATTGATTGAGATGAGTTGATTACAGTTAAAATAACAGAACTTGTAGAGGCAGCGGTAGACATGAGGATCAACTAGGATGATACCAAGATAGAAATGATATAATATCTGTATCCTTCATTAGATAAAATATGAGAAGGTCCCCATACATCTGAGACAATTAAATCTAATGGATTTGAATAAGTAGTTTTACTAGGATTAAAAGGTAACTTATGACTCATATTTTCATGACAAGATGAACAAAAGCTGATAGTCTGACTTGAAACTGGAAGTGAAAACTGAGAGACGAATTTTCGAACTGTACGCATCATTGGATGACCCAACCTAGAGTGCTAGTCTTGTAAACTAGCACGTTCGCCTATGCAAACTTTGGGAGACTTAGACGAAACATCAAGTTGATAGAGACCACCCCTCCTAGTGCCGCGAAGAAGAACCTTCCCGGTACATCGATCCTTCACAAGACAAAAATTCGGATGAAATTCGAATAAAACATTATTATAAGTGGTAAGACGAGAAACAGATAAGAGATTATGAGATATTTGTGGTGCAAAAAGGACATTACAAAGATCCAGATTGGCGTGTTTCCTCGGACGATGAAATCAATGCATTACTCCGTAATGGTACTTGGACATTAGTACCATATGATCCTTTTATGAATGTTATTGGATGTAAATGGGTATTTCGTATCAAACGCAAGTCTAATGGAGAAATTGAACGTCGTAAGTCTCGCTTGGTTGCTAAAGTATATAACCAACAAGAAGGCATAGATTTTTCTGAAACGTTTAGTCCGGTTGTTAAACCATGCACTATTCGTATTATTCTTACATTAGCTCTGTCTTCCAATTGGCATATTCACCAACTTGATGTGCAGAATGCTTTCTTACATGGCGAACTTCAAGAAGAAGTGTACATGAAACAGCCTCCAGGTTATGTTGACTCTCGTTTTCCTACACATGTCTGCAAGCTACATCGTTCTCTTTATGGACTTAAGCAAGCTCCGCGTACGTGGTACCACCGGCTCAGTAATTTTCTGTTGAAAATTGGGTTTGTTACTTCAAAATGTGACACTTCTCTATTTATCTACAATGGTTCGTGTGGTACTATTTATCTGTTGGTGTATGTGGATGATATTATTGTTACAGGTTCCAATTCTGCTGGTATTCAATCTATTCTTGACCGTCTACAACAAGAATTTGCTATTAAAGATCTTGGCTCCTTGTCTTATTTTCTTGGAATTGAAGCGATTCGTACTTCTTCAGGATTGTTTCTTTCTCAACAAAGGTATGCTCATGATATTCTTATTCGAGCAAAAATGGATGGTGTTAAACCTATTCAAACACCACTTAGTACTTCTGGTGACATTTCTGCAGATCGTAGTACCCTATTAACTGATGCTACTGAGTATCGTAGTATTGTTGGAGCATTGCAATATTTAACATTTACTCGTCCAGATTTAGCTTATGCTGTCAATAAAGTGTGTCAATTTATGCATGCACCCACTATTTTTCACTGGGGACTGGTAAAACGTATACTTCGTTATCTTAAAAATACTTCTACTTTTGGCATACTTCTTCGGCCTTCTCCTTCTCTCCAGTTATCTTTCAATGCATATACTGATTCTGATTGGGCTGGTTCTCTTGATGATCTACGTTCAACTAGTGGTTATTGTATTTATCTGGGTGGTAATATTATCTCTTGGAGTGCTCGTAAGCAGAAAACAGTTTCTCGTTCTAGTACTGAAGCGGAATATAGGGGACTTGCAATTGCCATGGCTGAAATTATGTGGATCCAGTCACTTCTTTCAGAACTTCGTGTATCTACTCAATCTCCTCCTGTTCTATGGTGTGACAATCTCGGTGCTACTTATCTCACTGTCAATCCCATATTTCATGCAAGGACAAAGCATATTGAGATTGATTATCATTTTGTTCGTGATCAAGTTGCTTCTAAACTTCTTGATGTCAGGTTTATATCATCTAAAGATCAAATTGCGGATATATTCACAAAACCACTATCCAAGGATCGCTTTTCAACTTTAAGATTCAAGCTAACGGTTCAAGATAACCCGTTACGCTTGTGGGAGGGTGTTGACACAGCATCTGTACGTGTGTAACATAACACAAAATATTCTAAACTTTAGTCTTCTGTATATTAGGAAACCAAAGTAGTTTAGGAAATAAGGTATCTTGTAGTTCAAGAGAATTCATGTATATATATTGTATCCCAAATCAATGTAAAATACACACGATTATTATCAATAGAAAAGTCTTCTATTCAAGTTAGTTATCTCTTTCTCTAGTCTATTGTGTCATCTCTCAACATAACCTAAACCTAGTAGTTGTATCTTTTCATTACAGAAGATAAACGATGGTTCAAGAGGAGGAAGCTGTGAAAGATTTTCATGGGTCAGTGGTGCGAATTTGGGAGCTGGGGTTGCTGTGAATGTCATTTAAGTTGTTTCTTTATTCTGACTCTCGAGCTAGAGAAGAAACAGGGAAGATGGTGATGATACCATTGAAATCTGTAGTTGGTGCAAGTCAGTGGCTCGAGATGTGAATGGGAAAGAAGCTCGAACCGAGAGGATGGGATTGCAATGGTGAGTGTTGGTTGTAATTTCAGTCGAGAAACAATGAGGTATTACATGACCTGTTGCTGGTGTTATGGGCTAGTTCAGGCGAGAAAATGGAGGTTGGTACAGGCAGTTAAGGTGAAGTATTGAGCTGTTGAATGAGTAAAGGATAAGCCTTTATAATGTTGTCATTCATAATCCATGGCCAGAATGGGTTGTCTGCAATGGTTAGGGGCTGTGAAGGTCAGTGAATGAAGGTGATTGTGTAGGTTGGTTTGCAGTTGAGCTTAAGTGTTTCTACTGTCCATTGTGTTGATGCTTTAGTGGATTCGTGACTTGCGGCTATTTAACAAGGGTTGCTGCTGGTTGGCCATTGCTAATTGGCTGCAGTTAGTGGTTGGGAGGTTCAGGTGGAGTTATCGGCAGCGAGAAAGAAGAACAGAAACAAGTGCTATATAAGAGCCTGGGTTAGGGCATGTCTCAATGTTGCAGAGACTAAGCCAAGTTTTGGCAAGCAAGAAATCTGTCCAGGAATTCTGCGTGACTCCGGCAATGGTCCCATGGCTAAGTACAAGGGTTTTCTGGCAAAGGCTAGGGCTCATATTTAGAAACCAGCATGATGAGCTAACTTGGGTAACAGTTTATTTCAGTTTTGGAGAGTTTTTGAGCGTGAAAACAGCCCACAGATGATAACTTGGCCGAGAGTTTTTGGAGCTGAATGGCCGAGATTGAAAGTTTGCAGTATTTGTGAATGATGAGGATTGTTGGAGTTGTTTAGGTCGCGGAATTGAGGGAAAGAAAGCTATAAAGAGGAGGCGCAGAAACACAAATAAACCTACCTTTTGATCACCAGACCTGTGCCTGCAAAGTGTTCGCTGGAGATCCTGACAGAGATACATCATTAGTTCGCAGAAGCTAGCAACAACCTGAACCTGTTTTTCGTCTACAACTTGTAGTTCATAGTGGTTTGCTTTCGAGTTTCTTTTAGCTTTGAAACCTTATTTGCCTTGAATTTATTATTGTGCTTAAACCATGAATATGAGTAGCTAATTCCATCATTGATTTGGGAGGATTTCAAAACTCCGAACATGATTTATTGATCAATTTTATGCAAGTTATTCTTCTGATAAAAATCTTTTGTTGATTGTCTTTTACCGTTTATATGACCATGAGTAGTATGCTTGGTATCTAAGTGCACAATTAGGTAACTCATATGCAACTTTAATGCTAGTATTGAGAACTTTGATCTGTAATTGTTAGAGTAATCTTTACAAAAGTAGCGGTGCACTATTTGTGGCAAAGGGATTTTGTATGCAATAGTGTGTAAAAGATAACCCTAGGTTAATGTGTCGAACTTACGAACATGTGGCTAGGAGCAACTTGATTCATAAATATTAATGCAATTGTTTGAATTACACCTAGAGAACTTGTTTTGGGTGGTTCACTTAATTAGAATCCGCTAGAGAACTTATTCTATGCGGTGATTTTTGGAGTCTAAAGATTAGTTGAACTTATAACTTATCTTAAAGTTGTTAACAATCGAAATTATTTGGAAGTAGAACTTGTATGATTAATAATATCTTGTTTGGTAGTGGCGAATGAATCTCTAGTCAATTCCATCTCATAATTTGAATTACAATCTTTGCAATCTTAAAAGTTTGTGTCTTTCAACAACAACAATTTGTCTTACATAATAACTTAAAACTCACACCTCCCTGTGGATTCGAACTCGACTTGCCTCACTACTTCTTTATAGAATTGTGTAGCATAAGAGAATTATTATTGATAGGTTGACAACCTCATCAACAACCTAGGGTTTTTAAGGCTTGTGACACACACTAAGTGTAGTCAAGATTTATGCGAAAGTGAGTTAGGATTTTTATTTCAGTTATAAATTAGTTTTTCATTTTAGTTTTGCTCGAGGACTAGCAAAATGTAGGTTTGGGGGGATTTGATGAGTGTGTAAACACGTCA
Organism: Papaver armeniacum; assembly: GCA_023531295.1. Lineage (NCBI taxonomy): Eukaryota > Viridiplantae > Streptophyta > Magnoliopsida > Ranunculales > Papaveraceae > Papaver > Papaver armeniacum. The sequence goes on from JAJJWW010008373.1 coordinate 18,442, forward strand.
TTTTTACATCTTAATTTATATTTATTTAGTTCTTTATTTTGTGCATATTTGATTATTTTATTTATATTTATCAACTTTAAAAACTTAGTATACCTCGCTCATTAGTTTTTCTATATCCCTAACTTTATCCTGATTTAACAAACTGTTTTCTTTTGCTTTCTATTTACTTCTTAATTTTTTGATATTTTTATTTTAGTTAGAGTTCTTGTTTATGGACATCTAATCCTCTCTTTGTGTTTGCAGTTTTTCACGTCTTCCATTTGAGATCAACCAGTTGTGGTTCTTCGAAAAGAAGTGTGAATTCAAAGTCTATAGCAGTTGTGCAATATCTCAGCAGTTTTGCTTTATCATCAAAAAATCTACGAGGAGTTTTCAAAAAATACAAGTCTATCTGATCTGCGTGATTCTCTGTCGATATCTCAATACTCAAATAAGAAATTCTCAAGTTCTAAACAATTCATTATCTTGTTCCCAGTCAATCTCAGTTGTTTTTCAACCTACTGAGTTACATTATGAACCGATCCAATGACTTTCCAGTTTCTTTCCAGCTGAAAAAGAGTAACGGCCTTTCCCTTAACTTACTCACCACTCTCAATCAATTCCTCCAGAAATTTGATCCCAATAACTGTCAACTCAATTACGTGCATGGCGCCAGCCGGTACTACTATTACAACTCATATTTTAAGCGATTCCCTCCGGACTATACTCTCCAAAATAATTATCATTATTCAGCTCCTAAATATATGGAGAAAATAATACCTTCTCTTATTTTTGGAAGGGGAATTTATATTCATGACCCTTTTTTTGGTACCCAATTGATTAGGTTCAAAAATATAAATCCCAGTAGCAAACTTCTTCTCGTCACCAATATACATATCTTCAAAGCTAAACACCAAACTTCAATCAACTTTCATTGTACTATCATGGCATCCTTTAACAATGAAAATATTTCCAGCTTAATCACAAGATTGAGATCTGCAAATCTTGGTACTATAACACAATGAGCTATAGGTAGAGTCATCACTTCCTCTCAAGATGTCGAATTTGCAGCAGAGGATTGGTCTGCAAGTTTACTATGAAAACTTATCACCAAAGTTCCATTGGACTTTACAGTCATAAAGACTGAAATGAACAGAATGTGGAGAAGACACAAGCCTCTTCAAATCAACTTAATGGGTTTCAAAAAAAAAATCCATCAAACCCAAGTTAGAAGAATCCGATGATGAAACAATCATTAGTGGTCCATGGGCTTTTACATAATACATGTTAGTTGTTTCAAAAATACAACAATAGGATTGAACTGAATAATCATAAGTTCATATCACAAGTTTGGACCATTTAGCTAAGGAATTTACTACTAGAATATCTCGATACTCAAGTGGTATATGATATATGTATGGATATTGGAAAGAAGGTGGATGTAGAACCAAAAAATTGTCACCCTAGTGGTACAAAGCGCATAACTATTTGTGTGAAAGTTGATTTGCACAAGCCATTAAAAAGAGGAGGGGAGGTTGGCTCTTCACTACTAGAACTAACAAAATACATTGGGCAAGATATCACTTCGAAAAGCAGCCACATAAGATATGCAAGTAATGTTTTGTTGTTGACCATGATGATTCGGCCTGTGAAGCTCTTGGCAAGAATATAAAAGTTGTTGCGTATAATCCTGAAGAATTTTGGATTTTGTGTCAGAATGATCCAGAGGGGCAGGCTTTAGTGGCTTAAGGAAAAAGATAGGTTCCTAAATCAAAATAAGCCTAAAATACTAGAAATTGGGTCCTCATATGAATCAGACGAGAACACAAGCAAAAAGAGGATGAGAGATGCGGAAACTGACTATGAAGTTGTTCATCGACCCAATCTTATACACATAAACCATATCTTTCAACCCTATGAATCTTCTTCTAACCTTGCTACTAAGATGAATAACACTGATCAGCTACTTACTCCTGAAAGACAATTTGTCGAGGGTGATATTGAAATGAGTGGGTGAAATTGACATGCTTCTGGAGATCTCGCTTATGGAATTCATGGAAATACTGCAAATACGATAATCCCCATCACCCAAAATTTTAATTTTCAATTTAGGGTTATAATTAGTCAATCCATTTTAAGTCATTGTTCAATTTTACTTCTGAATTTTTCAATTAGGATTTTTTTTCTTTTTCATAATAATTAATTATTCTTCTCATACCCAATTATTCTTTGCATGCTACTTTGGTCTACTCATCACATAATTGAAGTTACCTTAACTAGGAATACCCCGCACCTTAATCATTTTGTGGTATGTTATATCAAGTTTAGTCTTTTTCTTTCTAGTGTCAGTACATTGGTTCAAAGAAGTTCTAGTATTATATACACTCTCATTCCCGTGAGAATACTGTCGTGGAATTGTCAGAGCTTCGCAACCCTTCCACTAGAACTTCCTTGACAAATGTAATTAAGAGTCAAAATCTGGATGTCATTTTTCTTTGTGAAACCAAGAATGACTCCACAAAGATGAGCCAATACATGAAGAGATTCAGATACCCTAATAATTGGGTATGTCCCTCACATGGTCTCTCAGGTGGTATAACTCTTATGTGGAAGCCCGAATTCCTTGTAACTTTCTTGTATGGTTCTGTCTGTATACCATGATGAGAAACTACGACAATGGAATTATATTAAACATATTGGTGAAAGATCTAATCTCCCATGGGTTCTCATTGGTGATCTCAATATCACAATGGCTGCCCATGAAAGGTCTACATTTTCTACCCCTACTACTACTGAGTATCTAGTCATTCAAACTATTATTGATGCCTCTGATCTAGTGGATCCACTACACCAAATTCTGGGATTAGTAACGGTTGGAGCCGTTACTGAAAACGGGTTGTAACGGCTCTCACCTGTTGCAAAAAGGGGTATTACAAATTTCGTACTTGGCTTTGTAGCCGTTACTTAATCCTCGGGCTGTAACGGCCTCGTAATGTGTTCGAGCTGCATGAATTTGCCACGTGGTAACATTCACGGTCGTTATAATTTCTTTTGTAACATAGTCATGAATACCTTGTGTCATATTACGTGGCATTGTAATGCTAGAACCGTTACTACGTGGCAGATTGTAATAGACTTAAAACCGTTATTTAACTTTTTCGTGAATAAAGAAAAAAAATTACTCGCCACCAACCTTGACCTGGTCAAAATAGGTCAACCAAGTCAATTTGACCGACAATGGATTTTCTCGGGGGAAATAAGCCGGAATTTCTATTACCCCGCATCACCTTTCATGCCATCCATCATCCACATTCAACAATCAATTCATATCACATTCAACAATCAATTTACACCACATTCACCAATTCATGTCAAAAAGAACACAAATTCTCAGTAAGTACAATTTTTTGTTAAGTACACAAATTCTTCTAAGTACCAATTTTTTTGTTAACATTCTAAATTTCTAAGGAATACATAGAACCGTACTAACTTCCTAATAAACTTACAAAACTTTGTGATGCTTTTATTCTCCAACCTTTCGATCAAAAAAATGCATCATTCAAATAACTCGCTAACACAAAAATGTATACTTAGATGTTTGAAGTAAACAAAACTAGAAGAGATGACACACCCAATAAGCATATCAATTGGAGAAAAGAAGAATGGGAAATACTTACAATGGTTTTGTAATAAAGAACAAGTCCATGATTTAGTCATCAAGATCTCTAATCGCAACCGCAACCATTGATCCAGGCCATTATTGCAATTGGTCCCAACAAACCAAAGTTCATAAGCTCTCGCACGCACAACACAATCCAAAAGTGCATGACCCAATCAATGTGTCTAGAATAACAAGATGAAGGATATTATCGTAACAACACAATCCTTGAAAATTTGTATACCACCAAGATTTAATAATCGAAATACCTTCTAACAATAGCAAAATAAGAGAAGTAGAAGTAAAATAGAATGGTCAAAGCATGCATGGCCAACCGCTTGTCCTCCAAAACCCGCGGCAAACCTTGAGCATCGTGTGCAATGTGAGTCCACGAAATATGTTTACCTTCAAAACACAATGAAACAAATGAGTAACTCATAATTAATAAGATATATCATATCACCCGAGAAGCAAGAATTCTATTTTTGACACATCTAGTAGGAAAGTGAACATAAAAGAAGCATAGTAAGAGTGAAACATACTTCAATTGATCCACATGCGCACATGTTCAATCGCTGAGAGTCTTTCGATTTTCTTCTCGCTCTCCATATCGATTTCGGTTGTAACAATGAACTATGCCCTTGTGGAAACGCCAAACAGGTTTCGCCACCATCAACATCGCTTACCCACTTTAGAAATCACTATTATAAAGCATCTTTTGAAGTTATGCATATAAGTATATATGAAGTACATATACCTTAGTCAAAGCAATAACGTCAACTTTGGTGATAGGATGATAAAGTCCATGTAAAACCCCGAATGTCACATTTTCATTCATATATGCTTCCAGTTAACTAACAACAAAATCAACTATTTTCCCCATTACATAGTAGACATCAAATACAGATCACATAACATCACAACAAAGTCCTAGATAGATGAATTCTCCAATTTAAACATTGTTAATCAAACAAGAATTAGACCTAAATCGCCAAGAGTAAGCATCTCACCATGGCCATCCAATATATGCTCTCCGCAGCCGAATTCACCCTCCCCGTGCTCTCATCGAAATCAGCACCATCGTTTTGGGATTCGGTTGTGCTTTGTGGTGGAGGTGATGGTGATTCTCACTGATGTAGGTGGCTTTGGCGCCGCTCGGCTTGGGTCTCGAAATCATCACCGGGTTCGCAAAAAGTCGTTCCAAAACAAACAAAATATATTCATCACTCAGAAGAAAGTGGATGAGGTAATCAATCACGAAGTCAAACTTGCTTACAAGAGTTTCAAACAAAGACCCATCCAATAAAATGGTATGGACCTCAAATAATCACGAGATTCTTCAAGTGCAATACCAAACGCAGATTACCAAACTACAATAGTAGATATACTTATCTATTTGCCAAAGAAAAAGTAATCATGCAAGAGAAATTATGATGTACCTATCAAGGGCCTATACCTTCCTTTTAACATCAGCAGACAACAACACTTTGGGTTAGCATATTTAGGCAGAGAGTCTTCCTGGCTTTGCTCCCTCTCTCAACCATGCTTTTGCTTCCACACACTCCTTAATGACTTGCCATATTAAGTCGAGATCTTTCCTATGTGAGTTGCATACAAATATACAAAGAGAAACTCATTTTATTTTTCCATAAATGAAAGTAGGCTCTAATAAGTGGAAGTGCAAAAAAATTAGCATCGATAATGGGCATAAATTGAAATAAAAATTACCTCCATAGCATTCAACAAAATGAAAGTGTGCCTCTAATAAAAATTATCTCCACAAATACCATAAGTATGAGACTTTTTGTGATGCTAAATCAACTGGATCTCTAACTAAGCCTGTTTAAAGAAAAGAGATCAAAACCACTAGAAAGATGAACATTCAAGACTCTAGGAATGTACTTGTGCTATTTATCATTTCACAGTCAAAGAATTTAGCAGAAACATTAGGATATGCGGGCGCACATGTAGGGGTATGTAACAAGAGTTGAACTAAAGATACCTTGGTCGATCGTTAGTGCAAGAAACAAGAGTGTTCTCATCTTCACTCTAATAAGGGCACAATAATTAACCTGCAAAACTTAATTCAGTGATAAGTATTTCGGCACAGCTAAAGAAGGTTTTACTAGGAAATACTGGAAAAATTTATACAAAGCATAGTTACTTCGTAGGCATCTGGATGGATCATACTGGGACAAAAATAAAGTTAAGCAATATTCTCGCTTCACTTGAAACCTAATGACGATGAAACGAGAATTATAAGATTATGGTAGAACATTCGAACCAAATTAGGAAAGTATGATACCTTTGCAACTGTAACCCAGTAGAACATGAAGCAAGCCAATTGCAATCTCAATCGAAGTCTTCCATGGATTCTTTCTGAAATTAGACAATACTTGTTTAGTTCCATTACAAAGTAACCAAGCCAACTAACAAAGTACCCCAACAAAATCTCACTAACCTAATTATTAAGCATTTCAACTATCACACAAAGAGCAAGTTGCCTAATTGACGAATCGAATCATCAAGACTCAAGTACAAATGCTTAAGATCCCAACATCCCACCTTCAAAATTTATGAAGATAAAATCATGAGGAAAACATGGGGAGGAAGTAAATCTGCCGGGGGAAAGAGGTTTAAAAGAAGTATCTACCTAGTATGGCCAATGCATTCTCGCTTTTGAACCACATATCATAAGTAGAAGTATTTATAAATGTAATTGTAATTCATTAAAAACAACCAAGATATTTGATTACAGAGAGCCGAAAAAAAGCAACTAAAACCATACTTGATTTCTTGCGGGAGTGAGCTAGTATACGTATACACCGACGCACTCCAAGTATCCTTCAATTTGCAAATCCCTATCCACAAATCAAACCCCTAACTTAAGTACTGATTTGAGAAAACCCACAAATCGATTTGACACAAAAAACTTGCCAATTGATAACAATTCCTTTGTAAAACCAAACAAAAACCAATAACCCAAAAACATCAAAATTACCTTTAGAAGTTGTTAAAGACGACACTATCAAGCCACTAGCAAGCAATCCCAACCCTTGTAGCTTCTCAGTCAACTTATCTACTTCATTCCCATCCGCATATGAAACGCAAATCTCATAATCGATGAAGAAGAAACCCTAAATCAATTATCACTTTGAAACCCTAAAAAAAAATCTAAATCTAGATGAAAATAAATATAAATCAAAACCAAAAATAGATACCTAAAATAAACATATAGACAAACTTTCTCACGATTAGCTAAGAGTGAAGACTGCTCTTTCCAAGTTCGAACTCGATGAACAAACTAAGATCGAAAAAAATGAATCGTATGAAACCCTAAAATCGATTTATGAAGCCCTAAAAATCCTATTATAGATGATGAGAAATCAATGGAAACCGATTCATCAAACTCGATCCGGATTCATAGCCGAGAGAGGAAGAGAAGCGAGGAAAGCGAAACTCATCTCGGTTTCATCTACTGAGAGGAAGAGAAGGAGGCCGAGAGTAGAAGAGAGAAAAAAGAGAAATGAAAAACGAAAGATTGCGTTTTGGTTTCATTAGGGTATACGTAAATCACGCATGTTAATCGCACACGCATGGGAGGAAATATCCTCTAGTGTTATTGATCTTGGGTGGAAACACAACGATGCGCATGTGAGTCGCATGCGCGCAAACTCAAGGTGTGACAAACCAGCCGGTGACCAAGCGTGTGAGTGGCACTTCGGAAGAAATTTTGTAACGGCCTTTAAAAACTGGGTAACTTGGCCTAAGGCTACTAATTTTAGAAATTTAGTAACGGCTCTGCCCGTTATTAATTTTTTTTGTAACGACTTTGTAACACCAAATTCGTAACGGCTCATAATCCGTTACTTAACTGTGTGTTACTATTCCCTGAATTTGGTGTAGTGATCTAGGTTATATTGGTCCTAAGTTGACACCTGCCTAATGCATAAGCAAAATGACCTAATAAGAGCTAGACTTGATATGACATTAGTTAATAGTTTATGGCTTGAGCATTATAGTAATTCTAAAGTTTTTTCATACCAATCTTTTGTTGGGTCAGATCAATCACAGATCATCTTGGTAACTAATACCCAAAATCACCAATGTAATAAACCCTATAGATATTACAAGTGATGATTTAGTTATCCCACCTCCCATGAGGTTATTAGGAATGCTTATTCCAATGATATTAGAGGATCACCACATTTGAATTTGTTAATAGACTCTGGTTTATCAAACATGATCTGAAGAAATGGAACATAAACCATTTTGGCAATGTTGATCATAGAGTTAGGGATTTATAAGCTCAAATCCAGTCTCTGAATAATAATCCCAATGTAGTTTAGAATTTTGATGCTATAAAACATGTTGAAAATTATCATGAATCTTCATTTTCCTTTTCATTTGCTTTTGGATACCATCATTATTTATCATTAAGTCTTTTCATTTTGGTTAAGCAAAGATTTTTGTTTTGTGCTTAATAGAAATATTCAGAGGCATAATTATATCAGTTATGGTGGATTAACCTCTCTATATTAATGTTAGTTGCCCGGTGCTTTTGGTTCTAATGCATTTATGCTCATAACCCTACCCAGTTCTGTGCTCAGCATGATGTATATTTGATTGCATTCATCCTTCGCATGATTAACAAAATTGCAAATTAAGAAAATAAAATCTTATAATAGCATAACATATAACCTAGTATACTCAAAAATACAAGCACATACCTTCTTCGATTGAAGATTCTTGTTTTTAATTTCTTTTCAGACTTTATTTCGGACGAACAAAGAGGAGAAGAAACCCTTCCTTTGTTTAGAGAAAAGAAAACTTGAAAATTAAAATACACGTCAACGAACGAAAGAACAACTAAAATATAAGAAAGTCAAGCCCAAGTCAGCCCCACCTCAGCGGTGGGTTTGACGATGAGTTTTATTCGTGGGATGAACAGAATTATTGTCCGAAAAAAGACAAAAAACCAAGATCAAAAATCAAAACAAACATGGACGAACATCCGAATATTTCTTGCAGAAATGGTCCTAAAAATGTTAGAGCTACTGTATTTGAAATTGTCCCATCATATTTCTTTGAGTTTGACTAGTAACGTGTTAGTATCCATTCTTTGTTTTCTTCCCACAAAAAATACCATATACTATGATGTTCATCAACCATACAATGTTAGATTCCATTTTTTATGTTCCCAAATCTAATCTAACACAAACATTAACAATTACTTTGGACGGACAAGGTTATATAAAAATGACCTAAAAATTCTTGTTGTCTATGACTATTACAAATATCTTCGAACCCCAACAACCATTGAACTACAAATCGGTAGTATTCTATGTACAAAAAAACACATAGTGATGACCACTCAATAACCATATTTCCATCCAAATTTTGGGTATTAGATTATTCTCCCTATATATGTAGAGATGCTTTTTCCACATAACTCCATCAGTATCTTTTTTATTTCACTTTAAGAGAAAATTAGGTCTAATTATTGGGTAAGCTACACTACTACTACCTTTAACTCACGACCCTACAATCTTAAAGAAAAACAAAAATGACCAAAAGTTATTTCTTTGTGATAAACACCATCACCACCAAAGATTGACACTATCAAAATCCTATATACGTCTCTATATATAGAGTAGATGAACTAGAGAACATGACATTTAAAACCTTGTTCTTAACCACTTTCCCCTTCTACCTAGCTTGATTCTAATCCATGCATGGCTCCTTCAGTTGAACTTCGGCAAGGTTATTAGCAGATAGTTCTTGGGCATCAGAATCTAGAAACCATCTTGGTCACCACGAGAGTTAAGATATGAGGCACATCATATCGTCGATAAGAAGAAATTTCAAGAACTTGAGGAAGAGTTCACGGGTTGGTGATGAAAACATGATTAGAAATGGAAACATAGTTGAAGTACCCATGTTTGATAACGAAGTTGATGGAAGACGGCATCATCATCAACTAAATGGGTTTTCGTCGATTTTATATGGCATTATCAAGGCTCCATTCGCTATTTTGTCCGGTGCAGTATCTTATTATCCTCAAGCTAATGGTGTTGATGGTGCATGGGCGATGTCTGGTGAATTCGGTAGGATGTCCGAGATGAATAATCTCATGATAAATGATAGCATGCGATATGCAATTTATATGTAGAAGTAGTAGTATAAAGAATGCATTATTGGTCTCTTTTTGAACTTCGAACAGTTCTGATTAGTAGATTAGTAAACCATGCATGATTGATATATATGTACCGTGTTAAATTAGAGGACTCCATTTATTCGAATAAAACTAGTATGGTGACACTTCTTATAATATGGTTATGAAAACTGTTTTTTCTTCCGTGGGAAGTATTAATTATATTCCAGACAAGTATGATCTAAGCAGTAGATAATGCCACTTAACGATTTCATTATCCTAGAAAGATGTCTACTTTAGAAAGACAAATCAAGATGGTAAAAGTCTACGTTTGTCCAATGAGATCTGAGAACTGTAAACAGTACGTTCAAAGACTGGGGAGAAAAGTTTCTTCTGGCAAACGAAAAGCTGGTTCTCGCCCTCGGGGTGAAGTTATTTGATGGTCGTCGAAATAACCAACAAAACGACAGAAGGGCAGAGGGAACAAACTTTTTCTTTGCTTAATGACTACAAGAAATTGCATACGCACTTGGACCGACATTTTTTCTTTTCGATTTATATAAGCCAGTTAACCTCTATAGTTGTATCCAGACACGACCTAAAGCTTTCCAGGAGGTTTTTAGCAACTTCGCTGAGATAATATATTAATTCGACCAAGTCGGCTTGTAATTATTTCATCCTGATTAATCAATTAATAAAACGAAGAAATTGATGCGTTTGCCGGTGTTGATACTGATAAGTGACATTTTTGGCTCACATTAGAGTTTGGAAGTGCGCCATTGGCATCATTATTGATTTGCTCGAAGCCTTGTAAGCGTATATGTAAGTTGCTGTGCACTAAAGATAATCTAAGGCCAATTTTGATTCTCGCTACAATTGTTTTCTTTGTATATTCTCCCATTTTGTATCTTTTAGTTTGTCTTTGGTGACAACTTGGGATATTGGATGGCTGGGGGTATTTTCTTTTGGTTTTTGTCTTTGGTGACAACTTGGGATATTGGATGGTCAGGGGTATTTCCATTTTGGCCATGTTTATAGTATTTTATATTTTTTAGTTGGTGATATAAAATATTTTATAGAGCGGAAGAAGTATGCATTATGTCCAAAAGCTTCGCACGTCGGTCAACCATAATTTCAACTATTGGGTCTTTTCGCGGAACAGCAAATTATCTAACATCATGATGCATAAGATATACAAGCAGAGCTGTCTTTCGCTGTTCAAAACAGCTATGGAATCCCATGATTGGTTCAATTGATGGGAATGGGACCATGGGAGACCCAAGAGCATGTTTTTAGCTATAAGTACAAACCCAGAACTCCATAGTACATTGTCCGGAAAAGTACTAAAGCACTACGCCCTGAAAATAATCTAATCATAATTCTAGAGGATCCATTCACCCACTAGATTAAATTCTAAAAGAGACCCTTGCTCACCTTTTGTTTTCAAGATAAGAAAGTAAAATTACTTTAAAGGCTTAATTATTGATTATGGAGATTTTATGAGATTAAAATTGATCAAAGATAAGTGAGAGAAGCACAACTACCATAATAACAAATTGATTGATAGGTAGGTGCACTCATCTTCTTTTCTAGGTTTATCTTCTTATCTCTCTTTATTGGATGAAGATGGTTTTAACTTTTCCTTGTAGTGCTTAATACTAATCTCATCGCACATTTCATCCCTCTCTCTAAAAAAACTTAGAAAAGAAGACTAAAGTAAGATTATCATGGTGGGTAATTGAAATAATTGAACAACTTTGATGTTGATTACCTACAAATATTTTTTCTCATTATGAATTTTCTTTAAAACATACCATATATCTCATCTTAGAAGGTGTCTTTCCACCCTTTCACAATCTTCTTCCTTTTCTGGAGCAGTTTCTCATTTCCTTTCTAGAGTGTAGTTCAAGGGCCAAATTAGGTTTATCCTTACGACGAAGATGTTCTCGTGGAAGTCTTTGGAGGATAAACGACCAAGGTCTCATAAGGTGATTTACACTAAGAGTAAATGTACTATCAGATTTCAAATATTCTATTATGTTTGGTCTGACAACGTCAAAATTTCAAATGATTAACTATCTTAGTGGTTTGTCCTGAGACTCTAGAGAATGAATAGTGTTGGCATATATAAGTATATAACTACTCGGTATATGTATACAAAATAGTGATCATTAAAAGAACACAGATACCATCTAGGCAGACAAAGTATGTAGAACACGAACGGAATAACAAGATGGATCTCTCAAGTGATTTAAGGGAATTTTGCGAGAAAATGAAAGCAATAAGGGAGTCTATATGTGTTACCTTGCTGTTGCTTCTGAACTCATCTCTTTTATGGTTTCTTCTTTAAATACACTGAGCTTGCCCTCTGGAAAGTCACATTTTTTGAATAGGATTCCGAGCTGTTTATGCAGTTTTTTCATAATAACACCTCTGACTCTTCGCACATTGAAACAACAGAACCTTTTCACCAAGTCGACCTGCGCGTCCAGCTCGATGTGCATAGTGAATTGAGTCGGTGGGCAGGTCGAGATTCACTACTAAATCACATTGAGCCACATCCAAACCCCTAGCTGATAACTCATTTGTGACCAAAACTCTCAGTTCCCCGTTCTTGAACTTCTTCAAAGTTGTTGACCTAGCTAATTTACCTAAATCTCCATGCAACTCAGCGGCCGTAATTCCACGAGCTTCAAGTTTGAATACTGCATCTTTTAACCGCTTTGTGTGATTCATAAAGGCTATAACAGATCTGGCATCAAGTGCATGGACACATCTCCTTAAGCTATCCACCTTGTGTTGTAATTTTGAGACGCAGTAGTAGTGCTTCAAACCTGGAGGCAAGCTGTCAGCTGCTCCTTGAGTGATTGTGCTTGAAGAAGAATTGGTAGGATTTTTCGATAACGATCTGGTCCAGCAGCAGGGACAGACTCAAGTGGTAACAACAGTTTTCGCCGAACAAGGACTGGGTCACGCCCCCAACTACTAGCAGCCCTAATGACAGAAAACGGTACAGTAGCTGAGACCAAAATTGTCCGACGTTCAGTACGCCGCACAAGTGGCCCCTTGGCTTTGTTGTGTGGTTCAGCGCCAGGCCTCCTTCCAACATGCTCCAATATCCTATGCATGTCCTCACGAAAATTAAACGAAAGAAGTTCATCAACTTCATCCAATACAAGGAATCGACAGTTGTGTGTGTGAAGCTTCCCTGTTGCACTGATTTCAGCAATCCTTCCTGGAGTTCCGACAACAATGGAAGGTTTATTTTTCCTCAGAGCTTCTTCCTGTCTTGACTTGTTTGCACCCCCAACAAGTTGCTGAACTAGTTTCTTATCTTCAGGCCCCAAGATCTTCTCAAACTCTTACAATTTGCATTCCTAGTTCCTTGAAGGTGCTACTATAACTGCTTCTACACCAATTCTCTTGTCAGGATCCTCTTCCCCAGAAAGCTTCTCCGCGAATGGACCCACTTCACAAAGTATGGGTAGAAGATAAGCTAAAGTCTTCCCTGATCCCGTGTAGGATTGAATTACAACATCATGATTTTGCAAAATTGTGGGAATAGCTGTGGATTGAACATCAGTTGGGACCGTAAGGCCCACTCTTTCTAAGCGCGCGATCAGCATCGACGGGAGATTCAGCTCTGAAAAAGTTTTTGCAGAAAATAGGGTAGAATCTACTTTAAGTGGAGCTTTCACCTTCACAGGTTTGATTGCACCAGCAACTGCTTTTGGTATAATTTTAGGAGCTTCACAGACACAGAACTAGGTTTTTCATTTTATAGGTTCTATCCCTTTTCCCAGTTGTTTCAAGTGTTGCATCCTTTTTTCAGTTGCTTCAAGTTCTTGACCCCTGAACCCAAGGCTTGTAAGAGTAAGTGGCCCATTCTCCTATCATAACTGCTCTGACATTGTAGACCAGTGTGGAACCTTGTTGTTCGAGAAATCCAGGATAACTTTAAATGAGGAGCTCGGACAGAGAATAATATTTGTGTTGAGACTAATGTAAGCATGCTTCGATTGGACTGTAAAAGTAGTGCCTTCATGACCTTCTCATACTAGATTCAGTTTGTAACGAAATAAACCAAAGTATTGAGTGCTCCCAGGAACCAGCTCTGCCTCAAGCTGCAATTTCATTTGTAGAAAAGAATAATGAGCAAAGACTGAAACCTAATAGAAATAGGACCCTAAGCATAGGATAATACGTGTTCCCACATTCATACATCTCTACATCAGCCATTCACTGAATGTTCATGCCTAATTTTAAATTCATGAAAAAAGCAGCAAACACACAAATATAACTTATTCCAATGCTTTTTGGTTTGGAACTCTTCAGAGACTCGCATTTACTAACAATTAACGATTAAAATAAATACAACAGGGCTATAGGTTTTCAAGATTTCTTCAAATATGCAATTTTAGGTTACAGATAGTTCAGTTAATTAATAAATTTCCACAAGAAAATTTTAAGAGACAACAGACACGGGAAAATTAGAAATCTTACTCGGCTTGCTCTTCATAAATTTTCAAATGAATCTTCTGCTACAAAATTTAACACGGTTTACTCAAGGTTTTCTTGAGTAAATCAAATGGGGAAAGAGAGAAGGGTTTAATGGAGGGTTTGGCAGATAGAAGAGAAGAGAAAAGGGTTTTGATGTAGATAAGTAAGTGCTGATAATATGCTTCGGGGTTATATTT